>DWLS01002724.1:0-17405 GCA_018246255.1 Pachliopta kotzebuea | reverse complement strand
AGGCGCTCAAGCTTGTTAAGAAGGTTTTGGGATAAGTCCGGGTAACACACATCTGCATAATCGATCACCGGTAATATTAGTGTCTGCACAAGCATGATCATGCACTTAATTGGAAGGAAATGTTTCAGCCGATATAGCGAGCGAAAGGTGTCTGTTACTTTGCGACTAATTTCTACCACGTATGACCGCGTATGACACAAATGTGCTGTCAATGAGTACCCCTAAATTTTTCACGGTGTTTTGCTGTTTTTAGATAATACATGAACTTTTCCTATTGCTGTGCAGATATATAATTTCTTCAAAAGCTTCCATCGCTTTTAATACGCAGGTAAATGGTAATGAACAGTGGAAGTGGGCAACTTGCGGCGCGTTAGATAATGCTATCGGCCCACCCATTAGCAGGAGTGCTGCTTCTCCCCCGGATAGGTTGTAAATTATCGGAACTATTAATCCCCTAATTGCGGGGTGCTCCTGGCACAGATGTGCGTTGTCGACATCCTAATAAATCTGTTATTAGCAACCATTAACATTAACTGTTCCCGTATTAGGATTATGACGAGTAAAAGGTACAATAAGGTAATAGTAAGTAACGGAACTCAATATTTAAATATATATATATTTCTATTGTATTCACTAAAAAGACATTTTTTCGTCGATCATCGTGATCAAAACGAAATGTTATTTTGAAAACAAGCTATTTGATACTAATAACAAGTACAATTTTCAAGTTACATTAGTCATCATCATCATCATTTCAACCGATGGACATTAGTGATAGGTCTCTATTAGCGGAGACCCTCTAGGTACCACCGCATCTTCTATTTTTGTCAGTAAACAGTAGTGTGCAAACATTACTGTGCTTCAGTTTAAATGTTGCTGTATATTAGTAAAATTTTTGGGGTAGAGAGAATTATGTCGTAAGGTAACGAGCGTAATGTGGTGCTGTGTATATCACCTTAACCAGCGCCGCGTTATTTGCAAGCGCATCATTTACTATCAGGTGAACGCTTTGCTAGTCTTGAAAAAGAAAATTTCATCTGTGAGATAACATAAGACGTCATGGTCACTTTTTAATTATATTAACTTCTAAGGTTTATAATCAATTAAAAGAATCAGTTTGGTTGTTTAAAAAAAATTGCTTTGGACATTTTATTCGGTTATGTGACAGTGTGTGAGGTAGAGCTTAAACGTCAATTTTACAGGAGCCTTTTAAAGGGGAGTCGCTGCAGAAAGCTCGTCAGTTTAACAGTGAAGCCTGATTTACGAGCTGCTCAGATCCCGGTGCCACGTTAAATCATAATTAGCACACTATACGGGCTGTTACCGCGCAGTATTCCAGACAGCACCCAGCCAATATATATTCAAAGTTCCCTACTAAAAATCTTGCATACTTAGTGGTTGGAACATTGAGTTTGCACTACGTGAGCTTTAGCTTCTGTACCTTTCCACATTTAATATAACCTTAATTTTAAAATTTTCACATTATTTTGCATGTGCTTTATATTCCGTGAGAAATATGAAAAAGGTTTTCAAATTAAAATATATATATGTTCGGACAAAACAGTCGTGTAATAAGTTCTTTGTACGTTTTATAAATATATAAATAATTAGCCTACTTAATATTCTAATATCTGGGACCTTCTCTAATGGGGGGAGAGTTAAGGCCATTTAACCACGATGCTAGCAAGTGTAGGTTGGTGAATGTCACATGTTTATGAAAGCTATCGTTCTTAAAACATATCGTAATCTTCACGATTTTTTCACCAGCGCTTGCTTTTTCTAAATACACGATAAATATAAAATAACAGTGTTCAAAAATATATTTTCATAAAAGTCTTTTAAATTGAAAGGAATTGACATGTCATGTACAATGTACCGTTGAACAAACACTTCAGAGTATTTGAACACGAAAACCGGGCGACGCCGCCAGCAGATATTTACTAAGGGCGTTACATACTAAATCTTTTCTTATCATTTGTTAAACTCAGAAATATTCATATTTATGGTGAATAATTTAATTAAAAATATAGATCAATTAGGAAAATCATCTGTTCGATCTTCGGCTGTACGCTTCCTCCAGCAGTCTTGCTGAGTTCGTCATCATAAACCTCAACTGGTTTTTTGTATTTTGAACATATTTTTCGGGCTAAAAGGTATTAGGATTCGTTCTAGATATTTTAGTAAGCATGATTTTTGGTACTTTATTCTTCACATCGGAAATTTAGTACAATTGTAACGCCTAAAAGGAATACGCGAAGTGGCGATTTATTGGTCTTTAGAAGATATCAGCAGCATGTTCAAGCAGAATTTTGTAATTTATATTCTTTAAGGAGTTTCTTACATAATGTATGTTTTGGAGTTTTTCTTGACGTTATATATTAACGTTTAGTGTGTTATTCTGTAATAGTCTAAAGTAGACAAAAAGTTTTAATATTGATTTTTGATAATGTTGTGAATTCGTAATTGCGCAATTTATTATATGTTCGCTGCAGGGTTTCCTCTTGACATTGCCGGCTTCTTTGATCTGGGTTCTTTTGTTCTTTGTTCGTTCTTTTAATGACCTACTCTGTATCTACGTATTGTTGCTGCAGGTCTGCATTTTTCAACAGTAACAAGTTTCCAAACTAAGTCTATTGTATTAAGTTCGGAGTTTTAGCTTCTGTTCGGTTTCTATTGTTTCCTACGTGAAACTTCTGGCTAACAAACCAATCTAAGAAGCGCGCGGATGACTTAATTGAAATATTAACCATGGGTATTACATCGCGATCGCGACCTCTTCAGTCTGAGTTTCTTATTATTTTATTAATGAAAATGCCTTTATTCAATAGACATTGTAGAAAAATCTCTTTTAAAAATAACAACGGAGATAAGATCATCTCTCTCTAAATTGTTTTGCTAAAAATATTTCTGTTCATAATTTTCCAAAGAACAATCTCTGAAACTAAGTGAAGTTCATTTAAATAAAAAGTTAGTTATATAGACCCAAAAAGATTAGACTCTCTACATTGTTGGTCCCTCAACATTTTAGGTTTATATTTAAATTTAATTAGTACGAACTTTGGTAAGTCATACGAGTTATTATTGAGGCAACGTATTTTTTGTACCTTTAATTAATTTATAAAATTCTTTGGAGATGTTAATTCAAGCAAGTTTTTATTTTTGGAATTAATGAAATGTTAATATTAAAAAATAAAATGTTCAGAGCATTATTTAAATAGTAAAATGTGTTAGATTCTCATTAATGGGAAATATATTAATTTCAGTAATTAGTGCCTCCGATTACGCGTTATCGTAAATTTCACTATTGAATACCAAATTTTGTCTTGATCGTGTTAATTAACGAACAGCGAAGGCACATATAAATTACATGGATATAATTCTGGTTTTGTGTTTGAATAAGCTTGAATAAAGTACCAAAGAAAGCGGGTAAGATCATTGGGACAACTCATAGATAAAATTGGATTAACTCATTAGGATTTTTTTCAGACGAGCTTTATATCAAACGAAATCTCGATAAAATAATAAACATGCCATTTGTTTAAGTCCTGCTATTGGCCAGAGACCTTAAATAAGTATAATCGATAAAGGCTGTATAAGATACTAATTATAATATAATAATGATTACAGAGAATATCATTAAACCTAACAAGATTTAACAGGGACTGTAATTGAAACACAACGGCTAATTAACAAACGCGTTAAATCAAAAGTGTCAAAATAAATAACGAAGTTTTATTAGGCAGTTGCGCCGCATTGTGCCGACATTCATTTTCGGAGGTGGATCAGGCTGAAAAGTAAGTAAGAAACGGTCGTAGGAGGCAATTTCCCGAAGTCATTATTCATTTCAGGCATGGACATGCCCAATAGCTTTCTGGATAAACGATAGAAAATACCTTAAAGTTGGTTACTACGTGTTGTAAGGAAAACGCTTGTTGTAGAGAATGTAAAGGTGAGAAGTACTTCATCATTGTCCATCGATTGCTGTTACAGTACAAGTCCACTGCTGATTTTTTTGAAAAAGGGTTTTAGCATCAGTTCCAAAATATCGAAAGCGATCAATTATCCCACAAGGCTATGTGTATTGAGAAGATGTAATTGCTGCATTTTTTAAGTATATTATGTTTATCTTTTTCTTTTAGTAATTTTGTTACTTTACTAAATTTGCTTTTACTTAGCACTTTCTTAGCAATTATCATCATCATTTCAACCGGTACCACTGTTGTACTTTCTGCGTAATACTGGTACTAAATTTTCTTCTTGATAAGTTTAGGTGAATTCATCATGACATGTATCATTAGTCCAACGCCTTCAGGCAAATCTAATTAAACACGTTCATCTTGATTATACGATACAAAAATTAAATATGTAGTTAAATTTCAGTATTAACTCGTAGTTTAATGTGTAAAATACATACAGAGAAGAGGGTAGTGCTCCTGACCTGCTACAATCTCTCTCTCCTCCTTCCCTTTATAGTGCGATCTAACTAAACTCCGCAAACTGACCACACATCCGCCTGATTGCGCCGGTCGGTACGAACCCCATCTTGTATGCCTGATTGCCTGTTGATTGGCGATGTGTGTTATTAGATTGAGTTAAGCTGCGATTATATCCAATGTTTACTACTATTGAGGTTAAAGAATCTTTATTTCTCACAAGAATTTAACAATTCACTTAAGCGAGAAAAACAGTAAATATAAAGATAAATCAACATTAAGAGCGTACAAAGATACGATGTGATGTGATACAATAAGCACGAACCATTAAGCAACATTTATACATCGCGACATAATGCAAAAATTGGAGAAAGGAAGGTAGACGGTAGTGGTCAATAAACATATATTGATAACGTTTATTAATTAACAGATCAAATGTAAACTTAACAAAACGTTTGTTATAAAAAATTCTGAAGTTAACGTTTCAATAGACTGCCTTCGTGGTGCTGCTGCTAATCGCTTCCCTAATGACTATTATTGCAGAGTTTGCATAGGTTTTTTGGGCCCCGCCTGGTTAGCTACCACCCTAACATTGTAAATCTGCCGCCGTAACAGCATTACTGTGTTTCGGCTGTCAACATATAAGAGCTATAGTATTATGAGGGAGCACGCTTCACAATCCACGGCCTATTTCTCATTTATTACGACAATTTGATGACAAGTGTTAGCCTATAGTCGATAAAAAAAAATATTGAAGTTTAGATGATGAAATAACACATAAGGTTAGAAAAACAGGACTAAGTTAAAGTGTTGCGTGTGTCCCAATTCTTCATCTATTAACTTCAATTAATTAAGTAACGTTGGTGTGTAAAGTACTCGACTCTCGTGTGGCCAGAGCTAACCCCTACATGTTGTCCGAATTAACCCCTACATTTTAGTAGTCAGTTTAGATCGCAGTAGTTTCTCAAGACGAGATGTCCCGTCGATAAACTTTAAATTGTTACTGCACATACACAAACTAGTAACTTTTCTTAGTTACTAGTTTAACTATTCTTAGTTAAAGGGAATTTCAGTTGAACTGGATCCATTTCAACATAATTAGTTCACTTTATAGTGATTCTATTGATGAGGTTTGAGTTTTTCTCACAAAGATAAACGGTAATTTTGGTTTATGCGGGCAGTGACGAGAGGAGTAAGGCGTTTAACTGATAGTAAGTGATTCGTTTGCTCATAATAATGTGGCACTGGTTAAGATGGTATAAACAACACCATATTGGGTTCGTCACTTTGAGACGTAAAATGTTAAGTATCCTTACCCCAGTAATTTCACTAGCATACAGCACCCTTCAAACTGGAACAAAGTAATATTCGCATACTGCTATTTAGCGCCAGAAACAGGAGCTGCGATGGTACCTATATACATAAACAAAGTTCGGAACAAAGAAACCCTTTCAATTGGATGACCAAGTTTTGTAACCATTTAAATGTATGTATAAATAATATTATATTTTATATCAATTTTGAGATGAAGGAGGTTTTATTCTTAAAAGGATTTGATATTTGCTGCCGTCCAACGGACCGCCGCCATCTTTTCTTCTTGCAGAAAGTTAAATTGTTACGTCAAAAGGTGAAAAGTTCGCGAGTAATTCATTCCTCGCTCATAAAGTTGTTAAGTGAACTGTTTACGGGTTGTTTTCCCGACCGGCAGTTTCGCATTTTAACTGTTGCAAATTTATAATGAAAGAATATATAACAGGTAGCAGCGAAATATCTAACGAGTCGTGGGCATTTTTAAATGTCAAGTGTGGTGGTGATTAATGCTGGTGCGGGCAGTTCTACCTCGAGGCAAAAGGCACCGGGCTATACCATCTATCATTAGTCGTGGAGGCAGCGTGTTATCATTTGTTATTGCCGGGCAGCGCTTTTAAAATTATAAAACTTGCGGTGAAATGTACATTTAGGAATGTTAGAAAGTTAATGATTTTATTGAAAAATAAACTATAACTACATTATTATCGGCGTTGCAAGTTCATGAGATTAATAAAATGATAACCATACGGTTGTATGTAAAGTCATTACATAATGAATTAATTTTATACCCTTACATATATATTAATTTAATACCCTGTACAGCAAAAGATGAAAAATAAAAATGATTTTCAAGATTTCAAGTAAAGCCTCTGTTATTTGAAATAGGATAGAGCTACGTAAGGCCGCCGATTGAAAGCCATCGTAAGTCTCAGGAGCCAATAGGAGAGTGGGCCATCGGCGAGCAGAGGCCCGGATTAACTTCGTTCCCTTTTACACATGAAATATAAAACTCTCAGCTGTCTGATCACAAAGGCGTTTCTTAAAATATAAACAAACCTTTAAATTCAATAACGGAACATTAAGTTTACTCTAAATTAATGCATTAAGTAGTACGAACTTAGTGTCTTACTTTTATATAGGTACGTCAGCAGTTTCTATTTCTGCTTTGAAACAATAGTGTACAAACTTTAACGTATACTGTTTTAAAGGAGACTAAAGCTAGTATTACTACCAGTAGTTTCACTAGGTATTTTACCTCGGGGTAAACAGACTTAGGACAGGGCTTAAAAGCACAATGTTGTGTAATACATCCTAACTAGCGCTTTATCGTTTTAAGCAAATGTATTAATTACCATCAAAACGTTCTGTGCGATTCATCTTATAAAAAAATGTATACAGAATAATGAACCTGACATATCCATTACTCACATGGTTAAACCATTAATAGCATATAACCAAACCATTTCGCGGAAATCATTTCGATATTTAATACAGGTAAGTCGGACTTTCGATTCTCGTTTCCTTTGAGATAAAGTTAAAAGGTAAAGGCAAAAGGTAAAAAGTATTTCGATCTACGGTTAAAACGTTAACAGAGAAGAGTTTGTAATATTTTTAATGACGATATTTTACTAAAGTATACAGTATCTTTATATAATCTACAATTTCTACCTTAAAGGTAAGAAAACAGAAATTGATCTTCAACGTGGTTATAATATTTTTCTTCTAAATAAATTACATTTTTTTATGCGACGAGACGAGCAAAGCGTTTATTTGATGGTAAGTGATACGCTTGCTCATAACAACGTTGCTGAAGATTGAGTTAAGAAGATACACAGCACCACATTGGGCTTTGAGACATAGGGTTTTAAGTCTCACTACCCCAGTTCTTTCACTAGTTTACATCACTCTTCAAACCGGAACAGTAATGCTTGCACATTACTATTTGGGGGCTGCTATAGGAGCTGCTACCTACCTAGATAGTTTCCACTAACAGAGACCTACCACCAGTTGAAAGTGAGCTACCACTAGAGAAGAATGGCTTATGATCAGTTTTGTTCTTTTTTAATAAATCTGTTAAATTTGAAGTTATTTTGTTAGAGATTTAATTTAAATTCGATATTTAATAGTTGTGGATTTAAACTATTAGATTTGCGTGAAAGCCTAACAATTAGAAAAGATAACTATACTTTTTCTTCTTCAGGATATATTCTTTTATAGGATTTTTCTTGCTAAAAACTATCAAAATGCAATTTGATTTTACAATAATGTAGTTCTGTAGAGTGAACAGATGTTTTATCTAAATCTCTGGGGTAAGTTCTTTAGTCAGGATATAATTTTTAGTCTCCCACTTCACAGTACTTGAGCTGTTCCTTATGCGATGCTGCTAGCAGTTCGTTAGCTTTATTATCATTATTTTTTATAACAATTTTGATTGTTTCTTCATGTGTTTAACACGGTTACATCCAGTTAGCTATAATATTAATTCCCGATTCCATCCAGTAAAGTGCAGTGCGATTTAAAAACTATGAAATAAATTTTAATTGCATTTTTAAACGTCGACATTTATAATTCATTACCCGCCAATCGGATTTTCGAGCTGTTTCCGAGTAGCGTAATGACTGTAATTTATTTAACAGTTCCTGCGGGAGAACTACAGTTCGCGAACGGAATAAAAACGGTTAAATTTTACTCGAGCAAACAGCGTTAGCAGTGTAAACAACAAGCTCGGCTTTGTAAAGGTACCTATGAAAACGTTTTCAATGTATTCACAAGAAATATTCCTCTCGATAAGTTATTTATTAAACAAACAAATTGTTATTAAACTTTAAATAGATAATGTTTTATTTAAATTTGTAAAAAGTTTATAAAAATATGATTTAGTAAAGGTTATAGGACATCTCTTTTAAAGTGATTTATTTAATGATGAATAATTAAAAGCATGTACTGTATATACATATATGTCTATAGCTCAATAATTAATGGTACGGTTAGGATAATGATTTATGTTACGGTGAGTGAAACAAAACTTAAGATCGGAAAGAGACTAGTCTCTAAATTTCATATGATATAAAGAGTACCGGCGAAAGATAAATAAATGTTTCTGGATAAGTGTTTTCGCATATAGAGTTATAGTTGTAAAGCAATAACGACTGTGTGCTTTATAATTATTTGATACTAGTTAGACTGTTTTCATTGTCTTGTTAATCTGTAAATATTTAACCTCTAAAAATACAGCGAAAAAGCGATTAAGCGATATTAAGGTAGATATAAAAGAGAGCTCTTTTGTAACGATTTACAAAATAGGAACTAACATAAAAAAACCTCAATGTAAAATGTACAATCATGATATTTTTAAAAAGGTCTGTTTGTGTGGTTGCCGAATTAAGGACTTCATACATTTTATTCTTTCAGAGAGTTTCTGTATAAAGACATAATAAAGAAACTCGACGTTTTTATAACAAAAATACAACATGTATGATCTGCCAACACGTACTAGTGTTTTGAAGGCCAATTTTCAATGTTCCAACAGTAGGAAACTAAAAACAACTGTTACTATATCATAGATACAATATTATATTATTATATGCAAAACTGTAATATCTCTTGTTTTAGTTATGAAAGAATTTATTATGAATAATTAAACGTTAACGCATCACTTATGCATGCACATTGCGATGCAATTGTTACATCGTATAAACGGATTGTCGCAATTGTTTAAGTGTTGTGAATTAATTTCAACATCAAAATTATTATAAACAATACGTATGAACTGATAAATTATTCCGCAGTTGATTGTTGTCACGAATAAATTATATGATTAATTGTCAGATGAATTGAATGCATAAATTATGTCACAGTTCTATGGTACTAGTTAATATAAATTACTGCAACGGGGTTAGTTTCCGAAACCAACTTAGTATTGAATATTTATAGATATGCATATATATATACTTAAACATGTACCTGTATATTTAAATGAATATATATGTATGTATATACATATTCTATAAAAGCTAGTTGTAGAAACTAACCCCGTTATAGTATATTATATATTATATTGTTATATTATTCAACAAGTCAAATACAAAGAATAGATTATATATTTATTAAGTATAATTGGATTCAAGATATATTTATAACATTTTTTTAAATCGTAGCAAGCACTCTTTTGAACGGGGTCTCCGAATGAAATATAGTATATGTTAAATTATAGCCTTTTAATGGATGTTATATGTATTCGAATCTAAGATAGTGAGCTCTTTGTTTAAAATTTTACAAATTTAATTTCTAGTCAGTCTCAATAAAGATGATAATTTGATTAAACCTTTTTAAACTATATGTATATACAAATAAGTAAGGAATAGCCAATAGTTAATATTGCACAGTTAAATCGTAATACTCAGTATTGTAACATTCTAATACGAACTAATATAATAACCATTATGGAAGGCGGCATATGCTTGAACTACAGTAGTTCAATCAGGTTCAATCAAGTCGCATTAAAGTGCCCTATAGGCATTTGATGGATGATAGACACCAATTTGACTAACCGTTGTTGTCAAGTGATAAATTGCACTGCAATAGCTCGCTTCCTCCAAGGTACAATTGATGGCGGACCTGTTTGTTTATGCGTACACGAGAAGCTACGGATCGCTACGAGACCTCTACGAAAAGTATGCAATAATGACGCTAGTAACTTCATTGGTGTTGATAAGGTAGGTTTCTCCGTTGCCGGAGACCGTTAAGGTACTTATCTCCGCAGCTCCTATTCCTGCTGCCATAGAGTTCTGTGTTACGTTAAAAGGTTTTTTTTTTTTAAATAAAAGTGGGCAAACGTGCGAACAGTATACCTGATGTGATTACTAACGCCCATGGACAGTCGCAACACCTGCAGGGTCGTGACCGCGCTGCCGTCCTTGAAGAAGGAAGTTGTACGCTCTTTTCTTGAAGGTCCATATGTTGAACTGGTTCGGAAATACCGCTGACGACAACTGATTCCATAAAGTAGTTATGCGTGGTAAAATGTTGCGCTTAAAACTCATAGGAAGGAAGTTCGCCAGTCATCCAGGTGGTGAGGATGGAACTTGGCGTTATGCCGTGTACTGTGATGGTGGAAGGCAGCGGCAGGAATCAATCCGAAAGACTTCTCGGAGCACTCCCCGTAGTAAATTTTATAGTGGTGGTCAAGGCGGTCGGAACGAACTTGGTCGTTGACGATTCGAGCCGTTCTACGCTGTATGTAGTCAAATAGGAGGAGCTGGTACTCAGGTGCGCCCGTCTAAATATGGGAGCAGTATTCCATGTGAGGTAGTTGTAAGCTAGTAAAATTACTTTGGTAACGCGACATAACAATATATGTCTTAAAACGGCGAGAGCAATGTACACCACATTGTATTCCTTCTTAATAAGTTTTGCGTTGTTCTGGGCAAGCGTATCACTTATCATCAGGTGAACGTCTTGCGCGTCTCTTCTAATAAAAAAAGGAGTCATTTAGTTGATAAGATTAATAGTTTGTTTAACTACTAATAAAATTATGTAAAACATATTAAGTTACTAAATTATAAGTAGAATTTTAAAGTTGTTTTTCCTCGACAAAAAGGATTTGATACATATCTACGAAAAAACATATTTGTTACTTTAAATGTTAAATTTTGTTAATGAATTGATTGTTTAAAGAGCAGTTAATTAATTAATAATTTATTAGTTGTCCGTATCTGTAAACCTGTACAGTTTAATGTGTATAAATATCCGGCAGAGGGCGGCCGCGTGCGTGCGACGCTACCGTTATTGTATAAAAGTCGTGAAACATCCGCCGGGGGGGTCCGTTCGGGACATTTTAATTAAGCCAATGGTGGAGCTGTTCGCTGACCCCCCCTCCCTACCCCACCAACCCACCGTACCACTTACAAATGGATTAGTCTGGGATACGTTCGATTTACTTAGCCACAAATCGCCCCTTCGTCTGATAGAGAAAAGTTAGGTCCCACCGTCCGTCGCCATTTTGTTTCGAATGAAAATCGATTGCATACGGAAAAAAAAACTTTGTATTTATCAAACTCTTTGCATTTGGTCAAATTCATCACGCGATATTTATTTTAATAATAGAGAGTTTATTGCTCCACTTATACAGTGAATTATTTTTGATATTAAAATGCGACTCTGTGCGGAAAATGGACGAGTGAAATATTTACTTTTTAAGTATAAAATATACTGTAACCGTGATTGTAACCTAAATAACTGGTTATATATTTGCGTATGCAAATGAATTGTACAGTACATGTGGTATTATATAAGCGTAATGAAGAAGAAATGCCATTTCTGATTATCGATCATACATAAGTACCAATGAAAAACTTTCAATACAAACCAAACAAAACTTAAAACTCCGTCATTTTTTAAGAAGGCTAATTAAGAACCTTATACTAAGGTCAATCAGAGTATAGGCGTTTATCATTGCATAATATTGTAAAGAGAAAAAGGGGTAAGCATGAAAGGTTCAACTATATCGAAATGTTGTTAGAATCAAATTATAGAAAATCAGTATTTATTTATAACGACAAATGAACTGTTGAAGTTTCAATATTAAGCTAAGTGTGCATAAAAAAAATTATTGATGGATTATGTTTCAGCTCATATGAATTGTTTCTTCAGTATATTATGATGGGTATTCGACCTCTCATACTTTATTATTATTTTTAACATGTTACAAATACATATAATTTAGCAAGTTTTAAAACATAACGACTATGCTGGAATAAAAAGTTTAATTACTAAAATTACAAGTGAAGGCATATTTGAATACTAAATCTATCCCGATATTATTACTACCGTTTTTATTGTAGCAAACCGCTAGTGGGATTCCTTTTATTGAAAACCAATAGTTAATAATGTTGTTATATAAATTAAGGTTAATTGGTATACGTTAATACGGGCTCATTGTAATTCCGTATGGTAAATGCCGTTTATGGAGTCTGGTATAGGGTAGTTAATTCGAATCTAACCTGGCGTTAGCCAACACAATGCTTCAACTATTCAATTACAGGTATAATTGGATACCGCTTTCGGTACGTATTAATTAATAATTAATTAAACGGACAAGTGTGATGGGTTATTTTACTTCGTAATACACAGTTCGTTACTAGTTTTTATAGGTCGCTCGCAACAAGCTACTAAATAACTTTTACGCAGCGGTTAACCAGTTTCATAGTAACTCGGAAGTTTTGAGATGGTCGAAAAGGCTGTTTGTTGGGAAGCTACCATCTGCCATCATAAAAGAATCGCTGTTCCAGCTACCAACCATGGGATGGATCTCTGAAGTATTTACTGGGCGATACCCCATATACAGCCCCTAGATTCTTATATTTTTTCTTAAATAGTTTTTATGCGAAGATACTTGCTTGTAAAATTTTATCCTCTAGCTCTTTAAATGGATTTTTCCTTAAGCAATCCAGTCTGCCATTTCAACATAGTTTTACCAAAGTCAAAGGCATTTCCATTAGACGAAGTAAAAAGTTTGGTACAAACAATAGTAAGTTGAAGTTAATTAATTCCGGCGCTGGTGCAGTTCAGTTCAATGAATCGATCGTCTAAGTATCGAATGCAGTGTTGAGTACGTGAGCTGCGTACATTGGGACGGACAATACGTTTAAAGTAAGAAACAAAAACACTTTAATCCCGTAAAAGAATAAAAATTGTACGAAATAATTACACTATATTGATACATTTCTATTGCTAAGTCTTTGATGCCCGGATCTTCTAGGTAGCTACCATCGCAAATCCTTTTGCCGTCAAATAGTAGGGGGGAAACATTACTGTGTTTGATGAGTGTTCTAGCTAATGAAACTACGGAAGTAACGAGATTTGTCGTCTTATGTGTCACGGCGTAGACCGCAATGTAGTGCTGTGTATATTGCCATGTTATTTTGGGCTTATTGTATCAGTTACATTCACGCGAATATTCAGTGAAATATAAATAAGTGCAAGTTCTCTTGCAGCACTAGACTCGGTCGAGAGGCGGGCTAAGAGACTTGTTGGTGATCAAGAACTTGTCTCAGCTAAACTGGACAGTCTTGAGCACAGGCGCCGAGTGGCCAGTATCGCAGTGTTCTACAGGATCCATTTCGGAGAGTGTGCGTAGGAATTACATGACGTAATTCACCCGTCCCCTTTTCCATCACCGGACGACAAGGCGCACGGCGAGACTCCATCCTTGTGTTGTAAACATCCCCAGTTTACGCACTAAGAGGTTTGACTCCTCGTTTTTAATAAACACAGCTAAGGAATGGAATAATTTGCCGGCGTCAGTGTTCCCGTCCAATTACGATGTGAGCGTCTTCAAAAAAAGAGTGAATAGGCATTTGCTAAGTTAATGCGCTTTACCAATATAGACTACATCTTCGTTTAAGAGGAGGTGGGATCGTGGTCAAGCATTAACTTGCATGTCTGTAAAAAAAAATAGTGGGTACCTGTTATGAGCTCTGAAGGTGAGACGCAGCGGCTGCGTGGAGGGCGACGCCGGCGTGTGCTGGGGCAGCGAGCGGCGGCGGCGGGCCAGCGGCAGCGGCTCGTACTCCACGGGCTGCCAGTGGCGCACGAACGGACTCAGCGACACTCCTGAAACAACAATTTTAACTTACTATACTTCATCACTTGGTGGTTGTCTATTTCCAAATACCGTCTGTAATGATTTTAAAAATTGTTAAACCAACATGTAAAATAATATGGGTTTTTGTATGTTTACTTGACAGTATCAATAATTATAAAAGATGTGCACCTGACTATTGTCGTTACGTAAACGTGAAATCGATATATGAAATATTTATACAATATTTTTTAAGAATTGTTATTGTAAAATCTCTCTTATTTTAATAATACATGTATCATTAATTTAGTCAATCCAAGATACGTATAGTAATAAATGTATTTGAACTATTATGATTCCACTGATGTTCTTTGTTATTCTTGTCAAATCGAATCGATATGCTAAAGATTTACATGTGTAATATGATTGCTAATATTAATAATAATTTTAAAAGATTTAACGTGAAACTTACTGTTCGATAGGATTGTAAGTTAATTTATTAAAAAAGAAATTGATTTCCGTATGAAACGTGGCCGTCGAGAGTTAGTGTAAAGAACTTGAGTGGTTTAATTTCTTTACACGTCTAATTAGATTATTTTTTGTATGAGATTAGGTTATGTAAGCAGTAGTCTAGTATCATCAATTGTTTCATGTTGCACAAGATAGACACAACTTCTCAGACTTGATAGTCTACCTTAAATATTGAGAGGCAGTAGAAGAAGTATATGTTATCCATAACAATGTGGCGATCGTTATAATGATACACTACATTGTGCCTTGACAACAAGATGCGAAGTCCCTGTACTACAGTTGTTTTACTATCTGCAATTCTCTTTAAAAACCAATACAGTAATGTTTGCACAGTACTCTTTGGCGGAAAAAATAGGAAAATTTTATTGTGCTGGTTTCTGGTAAAAGAGACCTTTTCTTTTGGCGCGGAGGAAATCTTCAAAAGATGCAGCTTTTGAGAGGAAGTCAGGGTTATGAGGGATTTGTACTCATTAAACCCCCTCGGTGGTCATCCTCGGTACACTGTGGAGGGCTCCGGGATCTCCTATAGAACTCACAGGTGCCCTGCACTGCTAAGCACATTCCGGAGAGAGCTTTTGCCCTCCCCAGCATAAACATCGTCCGAAACCACGTCGTACTTGTTGTCCGCCCTAGGCTCACTTAATGGGTATTGAAGTCCCCTACCCTAAAAGCCCGCGAACCTGAATGGTAAAAGAGACTTATCACCAGTTGTATTTTGGTTTCTGTTGCCGGACACCCTCTATGTATATTATATTTGCAAAGAACGCTTTAATGTGTTTGTTAAAAAAAAAAATATATTATTATGTTTCATAAAAGTCAGTTTCTATTAATAATGATGTTAATCACAAGATGTAATACGATAAATTTCCTATAAAGGTTGTTAAATGAACGGATATCCTAAGATCTTGTGAAGAAAGTACAGCGTGTATTTCTCCAACGATCTACAATATATAAATAAATATTCATAGGATATTTATAATTGACTATTTATTTATATCATATTTACAAAGATCTAAAAAATTTAAAACAATCAATAAAATCAACTTTTAAAAGTATTGGAAGTTACTAAGAGTTTAATAAGGAAGGAAGAGGTTAATAAGGTTAGTAAGAGTAAAAAGGTATAAAAGCTACCGAAGGCGCAACATTTTTCTATTTTTGATAGGTTTTAATTAAAAGATGTATAAACCCAGAATATTTAATCGTATTTATAAACCGGTATATATTTGCCAAAGCTTTATAACCGAATTCCTTAAGCATTTAATATTTTTTTGTTAAGAAATCTATAACAAAAGTATATAAAAAACACCTAATTACAGTATATAATAAAAATAGTTTGAAGTACGAAAAAAGCAGTATCAATCAATCTCTAATATTCATGTGGGACGGGAATCGAATTTGGGATCACCGTGTTACAAGGATCGCCTGTGCACAAACCAAATATTAATCAAAAGGATATTTTGTCTGTGGATACAACGGTTTTACAAGAAAATAATGTTGGAAGGAAAATGGATATAATTAGAAAACAAGTAGAACAAGGAAATGTTAAAATAATAAGCAACATCTTATCATTATTTATATTTATAGTTTTATGTATTTACACGAACAAAAATATGTTTATGTTATATATTTAGTATTATTCTGTAAATAACTCAAACATTAATACAAGGAAGCGGAATAGTTTGTCGCTGTCACGTAGTGATAGTTCCAGGAAACGACTACAATGTAATTTTGAAATTGGAAAAGAATCATTTAAATGCGAACTTAAAAAACGTAATAACTTTAGTTAAATTTTTACTCTATAAGTAAATTTTCCGCCGTTGCTAGATGATGATCAATAGACTAGTGTGAATTCGAGTCCATAATAAACCGCTACTCTAAATTGTTTCATTACAACAAAAATTCTTTAATTTCTTTTTCATTATCAGAAATTTGGAACTTGAAAAAGTAATGTTTATTAATTAATTCATCTCCTATAATTCTGCGTTAGACATCAAATAGTTCAGTAGAATATAAATGAAGCGCTCTCAAAAGTCTAATGAGACGGATAAAAGTCAACTGAGTAAGAATTGTTTTTTAACGATCCTCTTGGGGACCGCATTCATGTCCTGGTAATACCCTGGTAATTACCTTTAAATAGCAGAGGCGCAGCGAAAGCGTTTTTACAATATATATTTAGTATTCAAAAAAGTGTGTGCAAAATGTGAATTGGAAAAGTTACTGTATGATTGGAAACTTATTTCAATCCTGCTCCCCACATAAACTAATCTGCAAGTGCAGCGGCCGCATGAGGTGGCGACATGCATTTTGCACCGGATCCAAGTTGCCCCGCATTCAACTTGCCCGTGTCGATGTCTAACTTTGTTTGTGTTGTGTATTCATAAGTTAACACCGCCATTCACTGTCTGAATCTCGAACATTATCCATACAAATTTAAACGCAAAGACGTACCGTCTTGTGCTTGTGATCCTAACGTTGTAGAAAGTATTATGCACCTTCTTATAGATTGTCCAAAGTATTCAAGGGATAGGACAGATATAGAGATGAGAATG
>DWLS01002723.1:0-17406 GCA_018246255.1 Pachliopta kotzebuea | reverse complement strand
CAGAGCACCCGTCGTACGCACTCCGTACGGGTGATGCGCCAGGTCCTCCTCCCACCTCCGGCATAGCGCCGCCTCTCATCTGGCGTAGGGTTCTCTCTGCGGGCCCTCCTATACGAGACATAGGTGGACACCTCGGACGGATATCTTACCTAGCGCCATGACGGTATGGGCGAGCGTATAATATACTATTAGGTTTTCTAATGGAGAACACTTCATCAAGATTTTTATTTAATTTATCTAGTTTCTTGATGAAACAAATAAATAATTCAATTCATTTTGTTAAACAGTTCTGCCGTGACGTCGCAAACACCGACAAGAAGAAGTACTCGACGTTTGCACGCACCCGACCTTCAGACATCGACATCTCCCGCTCCGTTGTCGCTGTACTCACACATTTCAAATTCATGCATGTAATCATTTTGTTCCCAAATTTTAAATTTTTTTTTTCGACGACTCTTTGGTTAAGATGGTATACACAACACCACATTGTGCTCGTCGCCTTGAGGCATTAGGTGTGAAGCATCGTTACCTCAGTAATTTCACTAACTCACAGCGCCTTACAAACCGGAACACAGTTTGTGTGCTGCGATAGAAGTTGCTGTGGTACCTGCTTAGACGGTCTTAAAAGATCGATCTTAAAAAATATTTACGTAATGTTAAAAATATTAAAGCGTATTTCCAATCATTAGAAAATACCATTACCTAAAAAAGCTTTATATTAACATAATTCTTCATTTACAGATTGGCGTCCTTTACTTAAAAGCCCAGAATCACGACTTTTACCAATTGGCGATGGCCATCGTATCAGCAGCGAGGGAGAAGCACATAACTATACAAACATTTCAAGTGTACCATCAGCCTTATTACTACGAAGATAAAATGGAGAACATTACACGTAACCCCTTTTTAGACATCGTTAAAGAAACGTATAAAGATACAAGAAGTAAGTAGTTTAATTAATAAGATTAATCTCGTTGAATCCAACATCTGAGACTTGTATATTTCATCGTAAACATATTTCTCACAGTGAATAAATTTTACGTGATGTGATGATGTGATGACCTACAATTATTTTTATTTTAAGGTCCGCCTCGTGTGTTTTAGTGTTCTTGAAAAATTACTTTTGCAATTTTTTCATTTGCATAGAAAAAATGCATGTTTTTGTTAGTTAATAAAAAGTGATTTTGTGAGGATCAACAAGATTCACATACCTCAACTTTGAGCTCCTTACAAACACTAAGGACACGCTCATATTTCATTTAAAATAGAACGCCTCATTGACATCTATCAAAAAAAGGGTACTTTATACCCCTGACGATGTGAGGATACCTCGTTAACAGTAACTGGATCATAAATATCATTTGTCACACTTTGTGTGAGCGTTTCTATTCTCTGTGTAAAAGAAATCTGTTATTTTATTAAAAAAAAATCATAAAAAAATAGGTAATTTTAAGCACTGAATATTTAAACCGAATTACTTGCTTTCTATAATATTTTTATTTTTGTTTTCTAGTTTACGTATCAGTGGGATATTATCACGACCATATTGGATTAATGTTAGCATTGGATTCTTATAAACTCTTGGATTCAGGTAAAAATCTACAATATTTATAAATTTAAAGTCTTTTCACTTCATACACTTTATTACAGAATACACACGTAAAAAATTTAATTACTAAAGTCTTGTCGGTGCTCAATAAACTACCAAAATATTTAAGTGAATACTTACAAAGTTAAATAAAGTGAGTATTCCTTGCGACATTTAAACGTACAAATAATTAAAGATTTGATTAATAATAGGTATAGATTTTTTGAAAATTCCATTAAAAGAAAATATTATTTACACGAATGAAATTTTGCTGTAGAATGATTAACTAAGCGTATTCTGACATATAAATACAAAGATACCATCTCTACCAATGAAAGTTCCTGATATAAAATATAAAGGAAGGAATAAATGTTTTTAAAGCATTATACAAATTTTGCTACGTTCTTGCTCGTAGATGGGCAACTGACATAGATTCACTTTAATTGAATTTCTGGGCGATAAAATTTGTTTAACTTTTACTTCTGAAAACCAAGTACGCCAATGAATTCCTTACTTTGAATTTTCGTGTATTATTATTAGCAAATGTTTTAATGTGTCAATCAGTCATCAATATTTATTACTTGTTATTTATTTTATAAATGATATTTATCTACAAAGAATAGAAGGAATGATTCGCATTTAACCATTATTATTTGAGAATTATACCTTTAGAAAAGCCAGCTTCTGTGTTGCCTAACAATAGCATTATGTTATGAATGAAAAGTAACGTAGGACGAATAAGGAAAACTAATGTACGTTTGAATTGTTGTTCGTACTGATATTTACAATATTTTTTCAGTATATTGGCACTGGAGCTATGTTAATATTTTTTTTATATAAAACACGTGCAAAATGTTAATCTGATGGTAATTGATACGATTAAGTTTCGTTACCCCAGTATTTTCACTAGTTTTGGTACTTTTAAAACTGGACCATAGTAATATTTGCACATTACTGTCTGCAGCAGAAATAGGAACTGCAGGGATATCTACATAGACGGCCACCGGCGACAGAGAAATATCAGCAGTTAAACATTTACTTTCTTACAAAATACCTTATTTTTTGTGATCGTCTTCCACGTATCAGTTCAATTCACATCTTGTAAATATTTTTTAGCAATAAAAATTATCAAAAATTTACAAAGCGAGGAATGATTCGCATTTAATTTTGGGAATTACAATTTAAAGCTTCGAAGTACCTGCAATATTATTTGTTAAAGTTTCATTTATTTTATTAAATATTATTTATGTCTATTATATAAATTATTTCAAGGTGTAAAACAAAAATTATTGTGTAGAGGTAGAAAGATGTTGCAGGCGCAAGTACGCCGAATATACCTTATATCAGAGACAACGAGTCCGTTGACTTTAGTCTACAGATTTTATCTAAAATTCTTTGGCTAACGCAAAAGCTCTTATAAGTTATCGTTGAGGATTTCTTGAACTGGTATTTTAACTGATGTAGTGTTTCTTTCAACATGTTATTATACGTGTAACATTAAAATATCATATGATCAAGTTTGGGCAAAGTATTGTACATACAAGTACGTGTGTTTATATTTGAGAGCATTTTATTATTAATAATTTATTTGTATATTCATCGGAATCGTCCGTTTGTATTATCAAAAAGGCTTTTTGATTTTAATGCACACGCTTATGTAATATCATATTTAAAAAGTTTTGTCCGTATATTTACCAAGTAATTTTCAAATCCACAGAACAATATTTACGGGACCTTTATTGGCACCCAACTGAAGACAAAACTCAAAGGTTTTTATTAAAAGAAAGGATATGCGTTTCTTGCAAAAATAAATAAAAATTCATAGATTAATAATTAGATTCTGTTTTATTTTATTCAGTTTTCACAAACAAGCGTATTTATGAAAAAAAAAAAACTAGGTTTGCTTTGCCACCAATACAACAACATCCATTTACAACTAGTTAACATCATCAATGCCTAATATTTTATCTTTTGGGCTGTTTAACAAAACTTGCACTAATTAATAGTACACACTAATGTGTGCGCATCAAAACGATAAACCAGAAAGAAAAATCTGCTTATTAATCTTTTAATCAAACAGATATAAGACATCCCAAATCCATTAGCAAACTAACGCAATGATAATGTTATCCTTTCCTGTGACAAAGAAAAAAAGACCTTGAATTACATTGCGTTTAATGTGTTTAGAAACTCAGATTATAAGAGTATTTAGAATTCTTTTTCAGAGTCGCTTTTTTGATACTAAATTTCAAACAAAATATGAAATTTTCTATGTACACAAATATCTTTTGCATATTGTAAATAAAGTACAAAAAACCTGCAAGTTCCGCTGCTTTATGGTATTTACAAAAACATCACATATACTTTATATAATTTTAGATGTTATTACACAATATTTCCGTTTTTAAGAGCTCATGAGTAATGGTAATACGTAAACAGTGTTTATCCTCTATAAGTCTCTAAAGCCTTTGTAGTGATGAAAATCCATAATACGAAATTTGTATAGGGAGGCTTATGTATGTACAAAGTAGAAGTATAACATAAATTTGTTAGTAAAAGTACATTACGGGTTTACTTACTAGAGGTTACAGATACAATGTTTTCTAATATATCCAATTAAATGTTTAGATACAGTCCTACCCAATTTGATATATTTGACTCGGGAAATTGTTGTGCTTCATCAATAATACATTGTAGATTATTGACAGGTGAATACGCTGCGATAGGAGTGGACGTCGACAAGTACGAGTCGGACGAGGCGCTCCGTTACCTTTCGGGGCCTCTTCGTAAAGAACCCTCTCCGAGAACACTTCACGCCTTCCGCTCATATCTTGCAGTCGCTCCGTCGCCATCTCCATCTTATCCAGTATTCACTCATGAAGTTAATACGAAACTTCAAATGCCACCATTCAATTTTACAAACCCGCTGCTACCAATTGGAGGCGAAAAAGTGGTAACATATTTTTTTAATAAATGCTTTTGTACAAAAATATTGACTTCAACTATAATATAAACAAAGTAAATAATATTTATAAATACTCTGTTGACGTAATGACATTATTATTCAACACAATCCTGAAAAAAAATTCTAAGAGCGAGAAGAAAATAAAGATAAATGAGAAAATGCAAAACTGCTTCCAGTTAGGCTTAGTTTGATCAAATTATAAAGCGTCGTTGCGCAGAAATGGTTGAGCCGAGTTTTAAGTATCATTGAAGATAACTCGAAGGAATTACCTGGGCTAGTCTTAATAACAGAGTTATTTTTAATATTATATGATTATTTTTAATTCTATATATTCATGTCTTTATTATATCTATTATATGTGGCATTATAACAAAGCCATATTCGTACTATAATACAATTTCTTTTCTTTTAAAATGGTTGTGGAATCAAAAATAAAAGTACAAGATATAAAACAAACCGCATAGGCCATAGGTATAGAAATAACCAAGACGTATGCGCATAATTACACCCTTTGTAAATCGTCTTTGTTAAAAGCGAAGTAAGTGAATTTTAAGACTTTCACTCGAGCTCAAGTTCAGAATATATGTTACGCCATTAAGGGAACAAAAAAAGAAGTGTACTTCTGCGCTTTAAATCAAATCGTCCAACTTAATAAAACTAGAATTCAAAGAGTATGTAACAAAGGCGTGCTTAATCCTAATAGTAAGCCTCAATTCTGTTAAAAAACCTAATAAAGGGTTCTAAAAAACACTTATAACAACAAATCTTTTTTAGGATATGAGAAAAATAATCGGTGTCTAACTATGTAGAGTACTAAAAGATTTTTGAACAGATCCCGGTGGAGGCTGCGTGGCTCCATGACGCGGTGTGGGTGTACGCGAGGGCGCTCGCCACAGCACTCAGGATAGGTGAGGACCCTCGAGACGGCCGGGCGTTGTCGCTTTATATGAGGAATACCACTTATCGAAGTGTTATGGGGTAAGAGATCTTAAATTATTTATAAACCTACTAATTATATTAAAATAAATATTTAAATACGATTGCAAAGTTAACAGGCAATTCTTATAGAAGTTAATAACAAAAAAAATTGTCAATTTTCAAAAGTCTAAATATGTTTTTTTATTAACTGTGCAACCATTCGATCAGCTGTTTGTCCTTAAGAACAGTGATTTTAGAAGCGAGGATTTATAAGTATGAATATTGTTCAAATATTTACTATATAAGTTACTAGTGATAATACTCAGTTGCCGCAGACCGGCTAGGTAGGTACCTCTGCAGCTTCTACTTGCGGGGTCAAATAGTACTGTGCAAAATTTCGAATTTCGGTTTCAAGGGCGTTATAAACTAATGAAATTATTAAGGTTACGACTCTTACCATCTTATGTCTGAAGGCAACCAGCGCAATGCGGTGCTGTGTATACCATCTTAACCGGCGCCACATTATTATGAGCTAGCGTAAGATTTACCACCAAGTAAACATTTTGCACGTCTTTTCGTTACGTCGATTAAAAAAAAACATATATCAATTTTTTTATTAACTTCACGGTTTTCTTTTAAATTAAAACACACGCTTTTTATATCAACATAATTTTAATGTTTTTATGTGAATCTATCGGTAATATTCGTACAGTTTTTGCACAAATTTTCTGTTGAACTAAGCGACGAGATGAAAAGGATTTTCACGTCTACCCATAATAATGTGTAGCAAGGATATTTATAGTCCACCACATTGTTATCGTCACTTTTAGACGTAAACGTTAAGTCTAGTCACCTCATTAATTTCACTAACAAAGGTTTTTGAACCAAGACATGGCAATATCACTGTGGAATTGCCTCAACGATCGCCAGCAGGGACCTTATACCAGTAGAACAAACACACCTACAACCAGATCACTTTGAGTGTAGAGTAGTAAATGTTATGCAATTTTCGTCATGGTTATTTATAAGAAAAATATATAATTACCTTGCAGTTCCGTGTAGAAATACCCATCTAGGATTTCTTTCTGTTAACAGACCTTCACGCTTTTAAAGTTCTGTTCATAGTGAAATATCGAGAAAACAACTTATACTCGAAAAGAAATTAACAAAGTCGTATAAAATCCGGAATCTCTGTTATAGTAGCACCGGTTACTTTAATATCGCAAGATACAGCGATGCCGCGGTCTAAGCTTGCGAAGGCGATAAAAAGAAAATGGCGTGAACGGCGACGACTATAAACGCAACATAGTCCACGTTGTTGTGTCCAACGTATAGTAATTGCCTTATCTCTGTTACATAATATTTCTGTTATTGTGCATGCCCACTGCGTACCGGCTACGAAACTGTGCTACGACTATATTTTGGACATTGTTCCAACGTTGCCACTTCATTGGAATGCAGCGAGCATGCATATTATAAAAAAGTAGCCTTCCGGGCATTGTCCATACTCCGTAGGCTATCTCTTGTCAATGTTATATTAATAACCTATATTTGAACTCTTCAAAAAACCTATCATAAATTAGCAAGTTATTAAATAATGACAAAATCAATATAAAAGGTCTCTGTCTGCTGCCAGAGACAGTCTAGGTACCCCCTGACGAGTAGCCAACTTTGCAGAGCTAAAGTCAATAGCCTGCAGCGTAAAATAACTATCGGTGTCACACGAGTGTATCGGACGATATCCTCTAAGGCAGCGACTATCCTAGCCCGGTTTCCACCTCTTGACATCCTGGCGGAGTTGGATGCATGCGTTTACGCTCGTCTCTGTACCGCTAGGGATAGGCCGAGGCTATGGATGCGGTTAAAGTACGCAGGAGGGTTGGAGCAAGTGGTTAACCTAGCCGCATAACTCACGCCAGCGCATCTTTAATACATTTCTGTCGGACTTTGCTGTCTGGCTTCATTGGGGTGGCGTTTTGCACCTCACCCTTAGGTCACTCAGGTACTAACCGGACACGGGTGTTTCGGCGAATACCTGAGTAGGATCGGACGGGAGCCAACAGCGAATGTCACCATTGTGACAGAGACAAGGATTCTGCACAACATACGTTTGTAGAATATCCAAAGTGGGAACCCGAGCTAAGAATCCTGGTCAATAGGGTTGGGCAGTATTTGTTCCCGCCAGCAGTCGTAATAGCTCCACTGGCCAAAAAAAGTGCGTGGATGACGCTAGTTTCCTTTGGCGAAACCGTCATGGGTAAAAAAAAGAATGCAAAGCCAAACCGGGAGAGAGCTGATCCCGATCGAAGACAAAAACGTCAGGGCGGTGCCAACCGAAGTTTCACCCCACAAGCCTTGTAGTCTCGGACTATCAAGAATAGGACTAAGGTAAGCCCTGCCTGTCGTAGAAAGCGACTAAACTGGTTTTCGGCTTCACGGGCTTTGAGGCTGGAGGCCCTCACTGCCCATTGATTGAGCCCGGGGCGGACGACGAGTACGAAGTGGTCTCATAATTTGTTGGAGCAAACTTTAGGTGCTGGGGACAGTAACGGTTACCAAGGGATGTGTTCAGGAGCAGTGCAGGGAGGCACCGCTGAGTTCCGTAGAGATCCCGGGACCTTCTACAATGCACCAACCATGACCATTGATGGGGTATTACTGGGTAATAAATCCCACATAATTCTGACTTCTCATCCAAGAATAAGGGTATCTTTTGAATATTTCTCCCGGAACAAAAAAGATAGGTATCGCCGTAATTCCCTTTTCTACTGCCAAATGTGAGCAAACAATACTATATTTGATTTGAAAGGCGTTGTAGGTTAGTGAAAGTACTGGGGCATCGAGACTTAACACCTTATATCTTAAGGCGACAAGCGCAATGTGTTGCTGTATACACTAACTTAACCAGGGCCACTTGTTATGGGCAAGCGTATCACTTACTGTTAGAAGAAAGTCTCGCTCGTTTCGTCGAAAAAACATGTTATAGATATTTAGTAAATGAAGTAAATATTTACCAGAAAGGTAACAGTTACTACTTGTCTAATCAAATAGTGCTACATGCAGCTTTGTGCTCTAAGAATCCTTGGAGGACCCAGAGGATTAATAAATTAAAGTACTAATATTATAAATTTATTGTAATTCTTATATAGTCAAAGTAAATTATTAAGATAACGTTGTGATATAGGTTTTTAAGAAATAAATATAATTTTAAAAGAGAAATAGTTGATACAAAAAATATGTGTTATACGCTCGTAATTTTTTGCTCCTGTTCATTAAATACAGGAAAATAATAATAATGACAATTAGTAAATATATAAAACTAATGCGTGTAATCTATAACATTTTAGCGGTGTTTGTTAAATTAATATGTATATATTTTGACGGTGAATCTGCACGAATTACAAACAATCTATTAATGTTATCAAACAATCAATTTAATGTTATCAAAGTTTCATAAACTTGCATTTGCTGTAATACGTCACTTTTAAACATTGGAATGATTTCTGCCTAGAATCATGTGATTTTTTGTAAAATTCAATAAATAATAATTAAGTCTTACAAAATATATCATTAATTTTAAATAACTTTTTGTCTAGCTATTGGGTGCATATGGATAATAATGGTGATGCAGAAGGCAACTATACTCTCCTGTCAATGGATCCCGATCGCCCCCCTGGAATCTATCCACTCGCAGTCATGCACAAAACTGCACCGGTAATGTTTATATAAATAATTTGTAATATTTAAAACATTTTTAATACACAGCTCACCAATAGATCTCTTGGTGGGACTCAAGATTTTCCTTCACAAGGAGAAAGACAAAACCTTTTATTCATCAGGCCGAGTGCGGGTTGAATACTTCATTCAAATATATATATTGGATAGCAAGAATAAAAAAAAATTAACTATTTACGTATTAGAACTAATGAAGATCTTATTTACTTTTATTATCTTCATTTGTTACTGGAATAAAAAACAAAAATTTTAAAGTATAGTAATCCCCCTATAACACAGTAGATTAGTAATGTGTTATAGGAAAACGCGTTATAGGAAGAATGGCGTATAACGTGCCCGTATTTTCCGTATAACGCTTTATGTACAAATTTTTAACGTTTAACTTTTCTTGTTAAAGAGGGTTTGAAATCAAACATTAAGGAAAAACTATGTTATAAACTAAATACATATCAGCCAAGTTCATAGAATTCAAAAACTAAGCAGACAAATTTTTTAAAATAATTTAATTTTTTTACGACAAAACTCGCAAAGGTACGGGAATTTAATTATTAACCGTGAAATCATTATAAATTTCACATTACAACAGAAATATGCGGGAAATCCCCACCACATAGAAGGAAAGCATGTGTTATACGAGGGACATTAAATCGTGATATAAAAGTACTTTGTTATAAGAGGGATTACTGTATAGCCATGTATAATAGTTGTTAAATAGTAATTAACATAGATAAACATACAAACATTATATAGACAAACTTTGACTCTTGATGAGTTTATCCTCTTAACAGATCAAAGGCGTTACAAATATTTACAAATTTATAAATAGCCTTTACAGTGGCGCACGTTAATGGCGCATAGTCGTGTGGCAAATCCGCTCTCGGCCTGAATTTAACACAACTCAGAAATATTTCACGCGAACTACTTCGCGTTGTAGTTGTCAACCAAATGCCAAGAATAGACACGCTAACTCTTAATAACTATAAATATAATATTTGCTAATTCAAATACATATATATATCAGCATTAGCCTGTTATCTTTCTTAAACATTGTTTTTAATATGCAATTTAAAAACGAATATATTTTAAAATTTTAGTTGTTGTAGTATGTTAAAACGTTACCGATATTTAAATTGGTTTTAAATAAATAAGAAGAAATTTCTTCTTTGAGACTCTCAAGAATTTCATTTACAATATTCTATTGTAAGAAGATATTTATATAGTCAAACTCACACTATACTAGATTCTAATCCTTGATTCAAATTCCTGCAAATGTATATGTTTGTGAAATAGAATATACACGAAATTTAATGACATTCATATTCACGTGTGTCATCTAAAATAATTTTGGACGACACACGTAAATATGAATGTTGTTATAAATTATTAACAAAGCAGAGATGTAAATTGGTGCAAATGAAGATATTTTTTTTACAAAATAGCCCAATACCATCGATAAGTACCGCTATGTACAGGAATTGAGATTCATGCGGGAGATGAAATGGCCCGGCGGTCGGGTGCCCCTCTCCGAGCCGCCGTGCGGATTTCGGGGAGAAAAGTGCGTCAGTGAGTATAACATTGTTATGTTAATATACACATCACGGCCTAGGAGTACTAACATGCGTAAAATATCCCTAATCGACCCTGAGTGGTTTCACTTTCTTCCTAATGGGTATACATGCGGTCTATTACTTAAGGTCCGTCATTTTGTTCGCTGTTGTGGTAAAAAAAACTTACAGTTTGCAGCAGAGGTCGACATTAAACGCAAACTTGGTATACGATAAACAGTGGTAGGGCGTCATAAGGGCGTTGTGAGGCCATCGTTCGCACGCGACTCCCGCGGCGCCCAGCTTCGTACACACAAAACACATGGATAACATTTCTGGTTCTACTTAGCTTTTTCTTTATGGGTAACCGTAAAAGGAGCTTATACCTTTATTTTATATTGAAATATATTATCAAAGGGTTTGCTTGTTCGCAACTTAATGTTCACAAAAATTGAGATTTAAGCAACAACAAATGTAAAAATTTTAAAAATTGTTTATGGGAATTAATTTTTTAAGCTGGAAACATATAATGTTTGTCAATTCTTCATCATCATCAGCCGAAAGACGTCCGCTCTTGGAAATAATCCTATTCAAATAATAACGACGATTCTTAATATGTAAAATTTCTCTATAATCAAACGTTAATAATATACGATTCAATGAGCATAATTAATTTAACCAATGATGTAAATATATATAGAAACTACAGAAGTCTCTTTAAGATCCTAAAACCACATTTCGATTTCAAAACTATAAATATCACAATATATTATAATAATACGTGTCGTACTTTAAATGTTACAAACAACAAAGCTATTTTTTGTTAAATATTGTTTACGTAATGCTTCATTACACGACTCTTGTAGCAGATAATTTGACTAGCTCTAAATTGAAACAAGGAATATGTACGTGTCATGTCTTCTGTTCGTATAGAGTTTACGACACTATAAAATGTACAGCACAGTTCGCAACTTTTGATCTCAAATACAAAATAAACTTATTTACAAAACGTTTTAAAGCTTACAAAGTGAAAGTTTAAGAAAGTGAAAATTTTACAAAAAATTTTACTATTTCTGAAAAGTTATTACAGTGTGAAAAGCTTTATGTAAGAAGAAATTGACTCTCAATGTCGCATAAAACCCGTTAAAGACGATAAACATACTGCAACGCTCTGTGTCTAAACTAGATATGATTCATTTCCTAAAGGTAGCCCAGGATTTAGAATAATATTTCGTTTTAATATTCT
This sequence comes from Pachliopta kotzebuea, assembly GCA_018246255.1. NCBI lineage: Eukaryota > Metazoa > Arthropoda > Insecta > Lepidoptera > Papilionidae > Pachliopta > Pachliopta kotzebuea. The sequence continues at coordinate 5,410 of DWLS01002723.1, read as the reverse complement.
AAAATAAACAAATATTATGAATAAAAACATAAATGCTAGAAATGTATGTTCAGAGATACACTTTTACAGGCCGGAATAAAATTGTTCACAAGAACTCTGAATACAAAAAAGTTTATAAATCGTTAAAAAATCTCAGTAAGTATTTAAAACTTTTGTAATAAAAAAAAATACAAATATTATTAACACTTTTATACTTTTTTCAGCAACAATACTTATCGGTTCTGTATTGTATGGCACCAGATTTGAATATATATAGATAAAAATAAATTTATTGTACATTATAACAGAAAATACATACATACATACATATACAGAAATTTTTGTACATTATAATAGCGGTTTTAACGCTTTGATATATATAACAACATAGTCTAGACATTAAAACTGCTATCATATTTTCAGCTGACACTAAAGCTGGCCGACAATTCCTACGCAAGTACTGATATTGTTTGTAATAGATAAAGTGCTTTAGTTCTATAGTTTTCATTAATGTATTATATTTAGTTTAGTACCTTATTTAAATTAATAAACAGTAGAGGTCTAATCTTTTTATTATTTGACTAGTCGATGAGACGATCTGGACGTTCTCCTGATGGCAAGTGCTACGCTTGCTCATAAAAACCTGACGCTTGATAAGGTGGATATAGCAGCTCCACGTTGCGCTTGCGCCTTAAGACATTAGGTGCTAAGTCTCGTTACCTCAGTCATTTCAATAGCTTACAACGAACTTCATACCGGAATAGTAATGTTTCCACGGCTGTAATAAAAGCTGCGGTAGTACCTACATAGACGGTCTCCAGCAACAGAGACCTACCAATAGTATCCTTTTCTCCAGAGTAAAATAATGAAAAATTATAACCATGGATCTGGTTTTTAATAATGTTACGATCATATAAGACGATTACTAGCCCTAAGTTTATACATATAATTTTTACCTTTTGGTACATTATAAATCTTCTACAGAACAATTTTCTCTAAAATCCTCTTTTCCCAAAGAGTACATTCCTATCCCTTTCATACGTTGGAAAAGCTGGATTACTCGGACGCCGGATCTTTGTTCCCCTTCTACTTAATGCCTCGGACTCGTCTACAAAACCTACTTTATATCATTCCATTGTGCGAAAACCACAGATATGTGTTATGAGTTCCACAGAAAATTGAATTGATATATTTATGGAGACTATTTGGGGTTTCTGTGCCTTGTCGATAAGAATATCAGGATCATTTATAACTATTATATTCCTGATTCCTTCAACTTTAATATTCTTACACATTTTCGTCTATTATTAAAGAATCCGTAACAAACATATTTGTATATAGGAAAAAACCAAAAGATTTCTATAAACGACGAAATTAACAATACGTTCACTTAAATGACCAAAATATTAAAGAGAAAGAAAATAAACAATGTTATACTTGGCACTGTCTCAATATCTAATTAAAAATCTTTGTACATGTGTAAATCTTGAGTTACCGATTTATCGGTCTTATCTAGTGCCTTAATATCTACGAGACGACCGTCGTCGTCGTCGTATAGATAATAAGGTTATTCAATTAATTTGGTGGAATGTCCCAATCTAGTGGTCGTAAGCTTTCATTTGTCTCGCTTATAAAGCTTTTTATATTGTCTAAGAATATACATCTAGTAACAACGAGAGAGTAAACATTTTTATAAATTAACAAACTTATTTATACATTTAATAAAAATACACTTTCATCAGTCTTTTAATAAAAAAAATATTAATAATTCTTAATATCACAATTTAAAGTAATGAAGAATCCAACAAAAAAAAATTGTTTTCTTTAGCATATTTTCAAGTTTCTTTTATAATTTAAATATATTAAGTTACTTGAATCAATGAATATATCAAAATCACTAGAAGTGTATTTACTATGTCGAACCTTATCTTAACTAAACTTCATTAACTTCAGTTTGAGTTTGAATTACAAACTTTCCTTACAGTAGTTCAATCCAGACTTTGATTGAGACCATTGACTTGGGAACAGCTTTTGTTACATTGAACGGTATTAATGTTCCAATAGCAATTCTACAATTCCTGATTACGTTATATATATGAAAACATATGCTAAATTTTTCGACTTGAATTAATAAAAAGGATAAAAACTTTAGGGTCAAAATTTTATTTTCTTTTTCCTTATTCGAGAAGGAGACGAGATAGGCAAGGCTTTCACTTGATTGTAAATTATAACCTTGCCCAAAACAACACGGCGTTATTTAAGATGTTATATAAAGCACCATATTGCACTTGTCGCCGTGAGCCCATGTCCCATTAATTTCACTAGCATACAGCACCCTTCAAACCAGAACACAGTAATGTTTACTCACTAGTCTTAATCGGTTGTAATAGGAGTTGCAATGATTTCTGCCTACCATCAATAAAAGTTCACAATATACTATGCATTATATATCCCACATGCATAAAAAAACCGCTCGAAATTAATGCAAATAAGGTTTCCTTACCTTCATTGATACCTCAACAAGACATCAATTTCACGTGATACTAAGTTAACCCGAAATACAATAACTTTTTTTTCTTACTTTCTCATTAAATATTTGTTATAGCAAGAGATTAATATAAGACGGTACTAAGTAGTCAAGAAAATTTTAGAATACTAACTTTTGAACTTTACTACTTCAATGTTACGGGCAAGCGATTACCTGATGGATGGAGTCAAATGAGATTAATTAAAATCGTCATTTTAATTGAGACTGACTGGGCTGAAGATGCTGACGTTTAGCAGTTCAACAATGACTGATTGATTCGTTATCATAAGAATATTGAGAGTAAAAAATTCTGTTAGGAGGTAAATAATATTTCAATGCTCAGGTCATGTCGGTGCGTGGGCTCTTGGTGCATCGGGTGGCACGTTGGCACTGCTTGCTCTGGCAGCGTTGGCGCTCTACCGAGGGTGGCGTTACGAACAAGAGTTGGACTCATTGCTTTGGAAAATCGACTTCCGTGACTTGCACCTGCCTGACGACGAGCACAATGACAACAAACTGAGTAGGTAAACGGAACCTCTGTATGTTGTTTGCATGATTTAATTTTACGATATTAAAATTATGTTATTTTATACTTTTGTCCCGTTTACACCTACATTTATTTTTTCATAAATTAATTTACTTATTAGATAATGTTTTTATTTCCATAGTTGTTACATAGAAACATCGTCGACAAGAAATTTCATTTCCGGCTGCATCAAGTGAGCCATGATTTTGTAACTTAAAAGTTGGTCAGAGACGATTTTTTCCAGCAAGATAGCAGCGCAGCCGTGAACAATTCCTCGAACAACATAATTGGCAATTCGGAAAAGGGAGGTGGAGGGAGCACGGGCGGGGCGCGCTCCAGCCAGGTGTCGCTAAGTTCAAACCCGGACCTGGACTTTCGCTACTCGGCCATCTTCACTGAGGTGGCGTTCTACAGAGGCAGATTGCTAGCCGTTAAACGAGTTCGAAGGCAACATATTGATATCAATCGCGAGATTAAAAAAGAGCTCAAAATAGTAAGTATAAACAAAATCAATTTGGCTAATTAGTACGCAACTAAAGAGCATGATAGACGAGGCTGAACCATTAGCTTTTTAGAGATTTTTTTGTGTAAGGAAAGATTTCAATGATTCTCTCTTCTAACTATTAAGCTCGTATGATGGAAGGATCAACTTACTTTATTTTTCCTCAACTGCACAAAATTTTTAATAAATAATTAAATTCAGAATTGAGTTATGGTCTCAATAAATTAAATATCAAACAATTTTACTATTTGGACGCGAGAATTTTCTTAAAATTGTATAAAAAAATTCATCTAAATAGATATGGCTATGTTCCAAAAACGTAGTTTTATGAAGTATAAGGTAATCGTCTTTCATATTCACGAATGTAGACGATTGATGTGTAAATCCTGTTACGCAGACGATGGGGAACGTTTACTTAAGCTGAAATATGAACGTGTAATGCAAAGGAAACTCTGCTCGCATACTTCTAAGCCTCTTAGCAAAATCAAATACCTTATCAAGCCCCCGGCGTGCGAAACAAACATTTTTTTCTTACTATAACCTGTAAATGTACCTCCATGTTATTAATTGCTCTCATTATTTTGACTACGAACAAAGTTGCGTGTGTTTAAATGTATCTATTTATGTTTATTAAAAACTATATCTCGACGAAGCGACGAGACAAGAAAGGCGTTCACCTAATGATAAGTGATATCTTTGTCCTTTTTTTTCCCCGTGGGGGAAATGCCTTTGCGTACCTGCCTTGGCGGGGGCATACAGGTTATGTCGGACTTGCACCGACTAAAATACCCACGATGTTCCTCCGTCGTTGCTTTACGGCAGGGTTACGGGAACGCTTTCGCACACCTCAGCCAACCATTATACGGCCGCGGAGAATAAGGAGAGCGGTGAATCGTTATACTGACACTCCTCTCCGCCGCGACGCCACCATAGCTGCTGTGGCCGCAAGCACGGTACCTCGCACACAGCACCCTCCCCACGCAGTCCACCGGCATACATCCGAGGTGCCGAGGTGGTGAGCTCAAGCTCACCTGGAGTGGCCACTCCTCGGGCCGGTCGTACCCTTCGTGCCGGCCAGTAGGTTCCTCTTAGCTTCACCGTGGATGATCAAACCACGGTTACTAGAGCCCCACCGCCACGACAAGGAGGGAACCAGTTTCGTAGGATATGCTTGTCTATAACAACGCGGCACTGGTTAAAACGATACACAGCACCGTATTGCGCTCGTTACCTTGAGAAGTCCGGTATTAAGTCTCGTTACCCCAAAAAGTTCACTATGATAGAGCACCCTTCAAACCGGAACATAATATTGTTTTTACACATTGGGCGTAAATTAGCTAAGTCGCCACATAATCACAAATATAGTTTGTAACTTATCTATATATATTACATATAGAAAAGCTTTCAACACAATTCACGAAAGAGTATAATATGTATTGCTTCAGATTTTTATATATACAGGATTGAAGTTCTCAGCACGTCATTACTGGGCATGCTGTGACAAATTAATGGATATCGATATAACATGTAACACATTAAGGAAACCATTTCTTAATTTACTAAAGTTATAACAAAAAATACTACTTTTTGTCTTTGGTTTTTTATGCGAAACTATATAAAATTATTTGTTTAGTATTCACAAAAAATATGAAAAGCTCTTACAATCTTATAGTCCCATATATGAATAAATAATAATAATTACATGAAAATTCGTTCATAAATCTTTAAATAATAGTTATTTTTTGTATAAAAAATTGTTTTAATAAACATTTTTAGAAAGTTTCGTTGGTTAAAGAATCATCACAAAGTAATGTAACGCTTCGCTGTGTGTACCAGTACGTGTAAATGGAAAGTAGTAAATTTCAATTTCGTACGT
>DWLS01002722.1:0-17409 GCA_018246255.1 Pachliopta kotzebuea | reverse complement strand
ATTACCTTAACCACAAGCCAAAGGTATACATCCTTAGACTTAACTTCGGTGCGCCTAACTTTCCTGTCGTGTTTGTGGTTGATGTCAACTCCCTGAAATAAGTAATAAAACACATCTTTATATCACTAATTTGTTTGAAAAACACTTAAATCTTTCACATCATCACAATTTCACTTTGATTTTTAACGATTTATTTAAATTCTACTTAGTCGAAACTCACCATCTTGACAACCGGAAGAAAAAGAGAGGCAATAGATAATTTAACTATTTGACTTTTATTGTGAATGTTGCCTGTACTAAAACTTAATCATAAAGAAAAAATAATAATATTACATTTAATAGACAAAAAACTGTCTGTCTATATCACATAAAATTAAATGAATAGAATTATTTGCAAGTGAAACATTATAGCTAAGAAATAAATCGTCAAATCCCATTTTACTTCGTAAAAACTCAAATTTTTAGCTGAATTTCACAAAATTTAACTTTTTTTAGTTTATATAGTGGCTTTACTTAGTTTTCATAGTATTATGTAGATAGAAAACCATAGAAAATCCATTACATAAAAATCATAAAAGGGCCATGTGTGAAAATTCAAGGCTAATCTAGCTGCAGCACTTATTGCTTTTAACAAGTAATCATAAATGAACATTACAACATTCGGATTTAAAGGACGCTACAGAAATAACTTTCTAAATATCTATGTCATTCTAAGTATCATGAGCTTAGTAATGCTTTTTACAAATACAAATACCGTTATCGCGACATAATGCATGGATCTGTTTTAACGTTTTCAGAAACGACAAACCTACTTTAAAATCAGGCAGGTAGGCATGGTGAAGTGTTTAAATATTCAAATAGTCAATGAACAAATGAAAGTCTTTGGCATGAAAAATGTCATCGCGACAGCAAAGTTTCGACCGCCGTTTTTTCGGAAGTGATGGAATTTAATACGAAACATAGAAAATTATCTAAAACTAAAAATTCCGCTCGTACCCTTTCTAGCAATAAGCCTCGTTTGACTAAAAAGAAGACGGTAACACGAAAGCGTAAATGTGTTTGCTTTCCTGAAAATTATTCAATTGTTGAATTTCCTGCAATCTGGAATGAACTGAGACAAAACGATCAGTTATGTGATGGCACTATTATTTGTAGGGATATGAAATCAATCCGCATACATAGGGCAATACTTTCAGCGGTCAGTCCCTATTTCAAAGCGATTTTTGTAAATTCTTTAAAAAAAGGAGAGCCCGAAGAAACCGAGATAATTGTAGACGTTCCTAGTTATTATATGGGTTTGATTCTTGATTATGCGTACACAGGAACGTGCACGGTAACGGTGGAAAATGTTGAAAAATTATTACCGTACGCTGATCAATTTGACGTCGTCGGCATTATACAGCTATGCTGCCAACTGCTTTTGCAAGAATTAAGACCACACAACTGTCTTGGGATATTTAAATTTGCTAGGTGCTATTTCTGTAGTGAATTGGAGAAAAAGGGTAAACTGTATATAAGACAAAATTTTGCAAGAATTCTTAAAGAATGTAATGAGTTTAAATCATTGTCGTATGAAGAATTAGAGGATATATTGAGAGACGACGAGCTTAATGTTCGAAATGAAGAAATAGTATTCCAAGCTGTTAAAACGTGGGTAGAACATGATCTGGAGAACAGACGAAAATATGTTCCTGCCTTATTATCATGTGTGCGATATGGCCACATAAGTTATAAATATTTTAAATCAAAAATACTTCAGTGGCAACCTGTTACTGAAGACGAGGTGAGGACATTGCGCCTTTGGAGAAGTGCAATTATAAATATGGTTTTAATTAAACTCTATTTTTAACTTTTAAAGTCTTTTTTAGAAATGTCAGGAAGCTTTATATCCAGCTGTGGTGTTCCTGACATTGTTGGATTCTAGGCCGGGTACAGAAGCAGATTTGAACGACCCACTGGCAAGACCACGAATTCCGTACGAAATTCTTTTTGCGGTTGGTGGATGGAGCGCTGGCAGCCCTACAAGTTTTGTTGAAACTTACGATACGAGGTTAAAAGCTACATCTTGTAGTTTTGGCACAAAATCTTTCCTAAAAAGTTCAAATTAATTACAATTTTTTGGATTCTTGCTGACACTGGCTATTACCTTCGGCAATGTTATATAAAGTTTTTAAAACTTTCTAAAACTTTTGTTAAAGAGTCTTAAATTAACCATTAAATACATCCTTAAGCATAATAGTTTAATAAGTCATACTCCGAGTGATGAAAAACAGTTTTAAATTTCTCATTAACGGTGTGAATTTCCGGGAACTTCTTGATAGACTAGATACAAAAATTTTATATCACGAAAACGTGTTGACCTGATGCTGCCTAAAATGATACATCTCGTTATATTACTAATCTCCACTAAACCAGCAGTTTAACTATCTTTTAACTCTATCTAAACGTATTCCTAAATCTGACTTTCCTCATATCATAGCACAGCCTTTTAAGTGTAAAAAGGCTGTGCTATGATTCTAGTAACTAAATCAAACTTCTAGGGCCGACCGCTGGTTTCTCTCCATCCATATGGATCTAACACCACGCGCATATCACGGTCTGTGTACGCTGAATAACCTTATCTACATGATCGGTGGATTCGATGGAAGCGATCACTTCAACACTGTCAGGTGTTACGACCCTGTTTCCAACATGTGGCACGAGCGTGCTTGTATGTACCAGGCCAGGTGTTATGTCAGCGTAGTTGTTCACGGTAAGATAAAATGACCTGTTTTCTCAAAGAGTATCTCCAATAAAATAAAAAAAAATATTTGCATGTTTCGGTAAACATTAACGACTCATAAGAATAAATAATAAAAAGTTGAACAATGTTTGTGTACCCCCAGTAATCGTACACCAAAAAAAGATTTTCAGAATAACCAATGTTTTTTAAGATGGTATTCACAGCACCACTTTGAGCTCGTCGCCTTGAGACATGAGGTATTACCTCTCGTTACTCCAGTAATTTCACTAGCATACTACCCTTCAAATTGGAACACAGTAATGATTGCACATTACTATTTAGCGGTAAAAATAGGAGCTTCGGTGGTACCTACCTACCGTAAATAGTTTACGGTAATAGAGATCATCTACCAGTAATAAAAAGTACGTTATCGTTGTGCTCGCAAATACTTTACACATATTTTGTATAGTAGATATATTAGTGAATATAAGATTATACACTTGGTATTTGTTGAGAATACTTTATGAATATGACGCACATGTTGTCAACTTAAAAATTTCGACAAACAAAAAAACGAACAAAACCCAAAAAAAAACCTTTGTGCAAATAAACTTATCAGTAACTTTCGCATAAATTAAATATTAGGGAGGTGTAAGGGGTCTCATACAACACCTCACGGGACAATAGCAAACCTCACCTTACCCCCCCGCACTGGTTCTCGCCTTGTCAAACCTTGCCTTGTTTAAGTGTTCTAGTAACCGTGATCTCGGCCTAAGGTGTAGGGCCGGTCGAGATGGCCATTCCAGGCAGATTGCTGTGTCCCTACCGCCGCGCTTACTGCCTACTGCAGTTGACGTGGGCCTACGGGGAGAGTGTCGGCATTTCGCCGCACTCCCTATTTTCCGCGGCCGTTTAATGGTTGGCGGCGGTGCTCAAAACCAGATCCGCCGCAGCGAGGGAGAAGAGCTTGCTCTGCTGGCTCCCATGACCTTCAGTGACGGATTCAGGGGAACCTGTTGCCCATGTGATGACGAAAGGCCGAGAAGAGGGCACGCTGTGTGTTCCGGCGCGCCCTACCGAAAGAGGAAAGGGTGGAGCTACGTGATTAGTCTGGCGCTGGCGGGGTCCTTGATACTTTTTTTGTTCCCGTTACCTTGCCTGTACAACGACGAGGGGGAACATCGTGGAGACTTTAGTCGGTGCAAGTCCGATATAACGCGTTTTTGTCCCCGCGAACGCAGATATGCGAAGACGATTCCTTTACGTTAAACAAAAAAATCCTCTTCTACTCATGGTGCACTCTGTTAATCAACAAAGGAGGCTCTAGCTCTCCACTAACTCACCTTAGGTCAGCGTGGTGGGAGACGAACTAAATCCGCCCATTATTGAGAGCGGCTTATGTCCAGCAGTGGACATCTAACAAATGAAGAAATAGAAGAACTAAAATATTTATAACCCCACTCAATTTAAATGTTTAGTATAATATTTTTAAAAGTACATGGGTTATTTTAATCGTATGTTTTTATGTATAGACGGTTTGATATATGCTTTGGGAGGATACAACGGACGAACGCGAATGGCTTCAGTTGAAAGATACTATCCCGATAAGAACCAGTGGGAGATGACGACACCCATGAATAAGCAGCGCTCAGACGCAAGTGCCGCCTCGTTGGGCGGTAAGGTATGACGTCTACCTATTTTAGGGGTAGGGGATAGGGGGACGAGAAAGCCTTTCGCGAGAAATCATAATAACTCATAATTTTCACATTACGAGAAATGCCTGTCTTTTACAAAATACGCTTCATCTAAGTGTAATATGGCAAACGTCTTCTGATGTCTATTACATTCAAACATTCTTGTCAGTATTTAATTGGATTTTTCATAAAATACTAACTAATACTTGACAAGTTTTAAGTCTTTTATAATAATATTAATATCCATGTGCAGTTGTAATTTTTTTTACTTTATTCCCATTAAGCTAAATATATTTTTAAGCACATCTTTATTCCAAATTTTCATTTGGCTCACTTTTTTTCCGAAGCTAATTATGCCTGTACAAATTTTTATTACAATTCCAAGCCTGTACCAGATGAAATGTGCTTCCTTAGATTTACATAGTTGGCGGTTTTAACGGCCAAGAGGTATTGAATTCGGCGGAGATGTTCGACCCTGAGACGCGACAATGGAGCTTCATCAGGTCGATGCTGAGTCCTCGTTCCGGGGTCAGTCTCATCGCTTACCGAGACTCGCTTTACGCGCTGGGCGGTTTTAATGGATACAGCCGGCTGAATACTGGTTAGTGAATAATACGAATTATTCACTCATCATTTCATCATCATCATAATGTGCCATATTAGGCTTAACGCTCTGATTATCGAATAGCTGATAGTAGGCAACTTTGCTTGATTTAGTCATTTCGTAACATTCATCTAACATAATTTTTTTTTTAGATACAAAATTAGATAAAATTTTAAAAATGTTACTCACCATCAGCCGATAGACTCTCTGCTAGAAATAGGCCCCTCTTAAAGGTTTCCACTTCAATGAGTTCCGCGCGTCTGTTTTCTGCGGTTTCCCTCGATGTTAACCAGATCATCGGTCCACCTTCTCGGGACCTTCCAGCATTGCGTTTACTGGTTTGCGGTCGCCACTCTAGTACCTTACTGCGCCATTGGCTGCATTCCTTCAAGCAATGTGTCCTGCCCGTTACCACTTAAGTTTAGCAATGTTTTAGGATAAATCGGTTACCTTGATCCTTCTACGGATCTCCTAATTTCTGATTCTGTCGCACAGAGATACCCCGTGCCTAGCCCTTTCCACTGTCCTTTCAATGGCTCTGTGCTTTTTATAAAACCGACCGTAAGTGGCCAAAAATGATACATTAAAACATATTTCTCATACAGGCGAGAGATTTTGTCCACAACGCGGTGGCGATTGGCAGGAAATGACGGAAATGTTTAGCGCTAGAAGTAACTTTGCAACTGTTCTACTAGATGACATGATCTTCGTCATCGGAGGTTTTAATGGTATGACTTATTATTAAATTTATTAATTTTAATATACACCTATAACTACGGGTACAGGTCGTTTAAATATTAAAACCCTATGAAAAATGGCTGCAGTTATAAAAAAGTGGATAAATTGAGGCACATTTTACGCTTTCTAATTTTGATGGCTAGTTATTTCTAGCAACCATAAGCATTTAATGGTAAATTATAACGAAGTATAATATTAATTATTAATATAAATATTTATTATTACTAAACTTTTTATTAATAAACGTTAACAATTGCATATTAACACGGAGATTTTACTACGAACTTCTACTTGAACTATAGGGAAAGTTAAGTTAGAGGTAACGTTTTATTTCAATCCTGGCTAACACTGTATTACTGTAAAATTGCTGCCTTAAAAGCTTTGTTGTAAAATTTTAAGGTTATCTATAGTTTTGGAGATCAGCGTTATCAAACTGTTTACATTATCCTTTGCAATGTGTTCCAATATAATAAATTATAAAGCTATACGTCCTACTGTCGCAGGTTCGACAACCATCCCCCACGTGGAGTGTTACGACGGCGATACATTGGAGTGGTACGACGCAGCCCCCATGAACTTGAACCGTTCAGCTCTAAGCGCTTGCGTGCTGGCCGGTCTTCCAAACGCTCGCTCCTTCTCTTACTTGGCGAAGGCAGTTCCCGCGGCGGGAGCTGACCAGGCTCATCATTGACTCCACCTTTTCCCGATTGCGAGCTTTGAGCAATTATCAAAATGGAAATGTAAAAAAATTAACAGTCAATTTGTTGATAAATTTCAGACAAGTCAGTGAAATCTGTTTACAGAACTTAAAGCTTACTCCAGCATAGTTGTATTGTATTGTATGACTGTAATATTATTACTGTGATATTGTATATATTGTTATTATTAATTTAATTTTGTACTCAACTTAAATCATGATGAATATTTAATTGTACAGTTTTCGTATTGTTTGTATGGTTGTTTTATGTAGATCAAAATCGTTTCACGTGAATTTTTATGTGATTTTAGTATATATTTTTTTTATATTTACGTGATTTGTAAATTTCAAGTTTTTGAATTGTTAATCAGTTTGTGATAAAAATTTATTTTGGTATTTTGTGTACAGTACGCGGCGAAGTATCGCGGACGCGTTTTCGATGATTTTAGGCTTATTGTTGCATCTGTGATATTTTGTCTACATATATATATAATCCTGTGAAAAAAGGCGATCTATTTTTATCATCGAAAATTATTGTATTCTATATGTTTAACAATCCTGAAAATAAATAAATCGAAAAGGAGCGTCGGTTTTATTCTGTTTGTACTATTTACGGTTCAGTTTCCTTGTAAGTTGGATGTGCGTACTATATATAGAGCATGTGACAATGCCTCGTGAACCGCATAGCCCGTGTGGGATTGAATCGACTAGTGGGTGCAGATAGCGAGAGTGGCGTGCAATCGTGCGTATATTTACTACAGAAGGGGAATTTGGGGAGAATATTTTCCGCCCCCCTATTGACCCCTTCCCTCCTCTCCCGCTTACGCCTCGGTGTGCCCGTCGCGATCGAAACGCTGCACACTCGCCGCAACTGTAGTACGGGCCGCATTGGGGCGCGGCGCTCGAACCAATTGAAAAAAAAAGCGGAAACTTTAAGATGGAGCTGAAAGGAAAGGTGGCTTTGATCACCGGTGCCGCTGCCGGCATCGGCCTGGCTTACTGCGAGGAGCTGTTGAAGCAAGGAGCTAAGGTACGAATACTGTTACTCTGACACCATTTACGCTAAGCTGCCGTAGTACTACTGACGATTTTCACATGGATTTATTGTGTGTTGAATGGAAAACGCCCGTATGCTGTCCAAGGCTTTGCTCGTATCTATTCATGTATCATGAATTGCCATGTGACTATAGTAAGTACATAATACATTCATTTGATGGTAACTATTTCTATTGATTTTCGCCGGTGACCCGGTACATGCCTTTTTCTACTGTTTTTTGGTACTTCGAGACACGATTCAACATTTTTAAATTTTAAAACTATTTAACCATTATAATATTGACGGCAACTACTTCAAAATCACGGTAATCAAAACTTTAAATTACCGCTTCATAGTACGTATTTTTCTCGTTGCTTTATCTGGAATCAACCATGTTAGTAAATTTAATTTGCGTAAACACTTGTTTTCATCCTGGGCCATTAGTTAATTGACTTAACCCCAATAGCGAATCCTACCTTTACAATGCTTCCACTAATTGAATATCGTTATCCATAAAAAGTTTGTTTTAAATTATGATTTTTATAATGTGGACATTGAATAGAAATATCATATAGAAATGTCATTGAAAATGTTTGCTCAAACAATTGTTCGTAATAAAAAAAAAATAAACAGTTTGTTAATTGTTTTCCGGAGATAGTTAATAGATATTGTATTTAATTTTACAATGGAGATATAAATAACCTTAATATTAAATATCATGAGTTTACAAGTTAACCAATATTTACAACATTTTGTTACAGATGTTTAACTGATCACCACGTTCTTTAATTTAACAAATTTTAATTAAAACTTGTATGCAAATGGACATATGTATCATACTCCAGATTTTTACATTGTCTACGTGCATTTATAACAGAGAACAGAATTTAAACAATGCAATTTTAAAAAGTACTAAGCTCATTATTAAAGAAGTTTATTAAATTTGTTCTTTTTACTATATATCTTTGCATGTGTATATAAAACCAATTATATTCATACACAAGCATTAGTTTATATTATTAAATAAAAACTCGGCATTGTTATTTAATAGTTTTCCAATTTTATCTCTTTTACGAACTCATAAGAATTAACTCATCTTGACATCTAACACAATACATAAATAGTAAGTATCTAGGGTACGAAAAATCTCTTTCACTATTAAAATTAATTCACTCCTCCGTCTGGTATCGGATTAAGCATGTCTTAATCTAAAATAAATGCATTTTAAAGGTTTTAATAGACTGTAATCAGAATCGGGAAGATCGCCATATTTTTTTTATAACGTGATCTAAAACGAACTCATGAATCACCTTCATTTTTAATGACTTTATTAATCCCCATCCGGAATGGTGATATCCTTATGGTGAAACCGCCGGAATACATTTAGATTCATTTTTACATCTATTTTAAGCGAGGTTGATGTCCGGTGATTATAGGGTTATTTTCTAGTGAAAGAAATACTCTTTGTGTAACAAAATTTGTATAGGTAATAAATATTAAAATCCTTATTTAGCCGACAATGTCCCTCCGTCCGTCAATCCGTCAACAATTTTCAATCTCGAGAACTACAAGGGGTAGGAGGCTGAACATGGCATACAGACAGATCTCGCTTAGATAAGATCAGAGCCGTTGGAATTTTGTACGTGGTCGGGTTCCCAAGTTGTGGGTGCACAAAGTTTCAGAATTTTGTATGGGCCACTTGTATATATAAATAAACAGCTCAATTACCACTACTGGGACTGGACTGGACTCGTAACCTCCTCTCCCGGAGCGACGGTCAAGGTTGTTTATTCACCACGCTGACGCTTGTTTGGTGGAAGTCACTTTTCTATGAACGTTGTCGTTCTTGAAACATGCCGTGTTCCTTAAGGATTTTCTTCACCGGAAACTCAAGCACAGGATTCGAACCGGTGCCTTTTTTAGACGAATGACTACAAACATAACTATTACAATTTCTTACAATGTGTACGAAAAACATGGTATGGCACCTATAAATTAATGCTAATGTGAGACTATTAAAGGTAAACGGTTCTTTTAGATTTTTCTTTCATGAACACATCACTTAAACAGTTATTGATATAAAACAGTTTCTTGATGTATTATATACATATATTATTTTAAGAACTGATTTTATATAGGATCCACGATGCCGGAGAGTCAAATAAACCAAGCAATTTCAATGGCACGTTTACTTTTACGACTACAGCTATTGAATTCTTTTTGTTCTATTATCATGAAAAGCAAATAACTGTCATACACGTTGATCATAAAAAATGGCTCCCTCGAGTAAGGGGTGTCTGAGTTCGTATCAAATATTCATACAACCAATTAGTTGGAAAGTGTAAGTTTCCGACAATGCTGCTACCGCAACTTCTGTTTCCGTCGTCAAAAAGTTGTATGGAAACGTTACTATGTCCAATTTAAATGTTGTTATAATTATTAGAATTAGACGGAAAACAACATTTTATTTGAAGCTGACAAGGAAAATGTATTGTAGTGTATATAATCCTAACTACTGCCACATGTTTAGCTTAGTGTTTATCTTTTTAAACGAATTGATGGTTATCGTTTCATCTTATTTTTCTCTCGAAAAAAAATTAAATATTGTAGAGAATATGTTGCAAACCTTTTTATATTATATTTCAGAAATTCATCTTATTTATCTTTAGTACTTTCTATCGATATATTATAATTATTACACGAAAGACACAGTTCAACCTATAGAATTGTATGATTCAAGAACAGCTTTTGTTCCTAAAATCAAAGTATCATATCCATATGGTAAAAGCGAGACAAATTAAATATTGCGTGTGAGAAATGAAGAATGAGTCATCAAACAGAATAGTATTGAGATAGTTTCGAAGTATCTCTCCAATGTTTCATTCGAAATGACTAATAAAAAACCCAACTCGGGATCTTTTTCAACAGTTTAATAGCAGAGTACAAAAAGAGTTTTGACTTAAGTCACTTTCAATCTATGATTATGTTATTATAAAATTTAGATAGCAATTACTCTAAAAAGGATTTTTTTTTTATTTAAGTGTACACATAAGCTATCCGTACCAACTTAGCTCTGAGCCAGAGTATTGAAATCTGTTCCAGTACACTGTAATTTTTGCACTGCTCTTTCTGCGTGTGTTCATAAGGTTCAAGAATAAACTAAAATATAATAATGTTTGCCGTTTGCAGGTTTCATTATGCGATATTGATTCTGGAAATGGAGAACAGGTATCCGATGACTTAGGCGTAAAATATGGCCGGAAGAATGTCCTGTTTTGTCAATGCGACGTAACTGACTACCCACAATATGAGGGTGAATATTGAAATTAATAATTTAAAACCTACTTTGTATTAGTAAATTTAAAAAAGTGTTAACAATGGTTTATTCATTTACATCGTTTATACATTACAGAGGCATTCGAGATGACGATCAAAGTATTTAATCGACTAGACATTGTTATTAACAATGCAGGAATAATGAATGATCGGTTTTGGGAACTAGAAGTGGATGTAAACTTGGTAAGCTAAAATTTATGAATCTATTGAACAAGTACCAGACGCCTGTTTTTCCTTATTATAAATAGAATACAATTATTACTTTGAATCTATAAACTCTTACAATTATTACTTGTGTGCGAGTCTCTCTTCCAAGAGATTGCTTAAGCAAAACCGTAGTGAACAAGTTTGAAAAACGTTGATAAAATTGACACTTTGTGAGTAATGACAAACGCATCCAAAAAAAACAAACTTTCTAATATTGATAAATTCCAGAACGGTGTAATTCGAGGCACGCTCCTGGCGTATAGGTTCATGGGCAAAGATCGCGGCGGACAAGGTGGCACTATCGTCAATACTGCCTCCACAGCCTTCGCCAGGCCGCAGGTGTCCACACCCATCTACACGGCCACCAATTACGCTGTTGTTGGCCTCACTCGCGCTTACGGGGTACGAATTTTGCTATTTATTTTCGTACTAATTATCTGTCGCAAAAGATTTTGTCGTTATCTCCTTGTATTCTGTCGCAACCTTTAAGAGCTACCGTAGAAGTTGCTGACTTTGGGCTTCAGTGGGTCGGAAGTCTTAATACATTGTTTTTCTATGTAAAACAAATTAAGCCTCTCTTTGTGTTTTTATTTTACTGATCATAGGGTCCCTGCCACAAAAGTTTGTTAAGCAATCCTTCATTGAACGACGAATTCTACTTGTCTGTTTTTATATTTATAACACAAAAATCTAAATAAGTTACAATTCAGTACTAACTTATGTTTTAAATATATTTAACATTTTCTATTTCTCCAACAAATACTTTCTCCTTTTTAATTTACTTGTAAAGTAAAATTTAGAACGTAATACGTATTCAATACGCAGGATCAGTATCATGTGAATTTGACGGGTGTTCGGAGTATGGTCCTCTGTCCGGGACTCACGGACACTGGACTCGTGAAAGAGATCCGGAAACAGTTGATGTCGTCGGAATACGAAGCCGCTTGGCAACGTGATCACATGAATTGCAAGACGCAGAGGTAGGTCTCTTCAAGAACGGTAACATACTTTGCGTAAAACTACTTCAAAATTGATATTAGTACCCTGAAACTTGTTCTATTAACTATTTTAATAAAAAATAATAATTTATTATTAATTTTCAGCCCAGAGCATGTTGGTAGAGCTTTGATAGAAATCCTGATGAAAGGACAAAGTGGGTCGGTATGGGTTGTGGAGAACGGTCAGCCCGCACGGGAGTGGCGCGGTTAACTCAGCTACAATACATTCATTACTGAAAATACTGCAACACAGCCGCAGCATCAGCAACAGCAAGCATTGTGTATTACGGTAATGCTCAAACATAGATGCAGGATAAAACTTCAAACACGGGAAATTGAATCATACGCTTATAGTATTAAAGCTGAACTACAATCTTAAACCTTGTATTTTCCATGTAATTTCTTTTTTCGTTCAGATAAATCTAGATAGTTTTATTTGCCAACAATTACTAATTTTGTTAAAGCCAAAGCAGTGAAATGACCGCAATCATGGTTTTCATAGAAGATATTTTTAGGGGCCCTATTTGCATTGGAAGTTTCCTTTATGAATGTAATTCTACTGTTTATATTAATCCTAATTATCCTTATAATAAAATCTGTTTGTAAAACATAATAATCTTTCTATAAAAACGTGAAGGCAGTGGTCAAAATTACTCAAATTTTTATACCCTTGAATATGTAGGTAGACGATCAAATGTATCTTTCAACATATTTTTTTATTCTTATCGATAGAACGATTTACGACAAAATTTCTCTAAAATCTTGTTCGGATACGGAAGTGTTTTAAATGTACCAGAGCACTTACAAGATTGTGAATCAACTCAAGAGCAGAGACATTTGGATGGAGAGTGACGAAAACTATTGCAATGTTGCCAAACAAGTAATTTTTGTAATGTTGGTGAGTAGAAAATAATTATTTATTAATTCAGAGAGGAAGTCCACGAGATATAGAAATAGGAACCCATGGCTGATGTACAAACTTAAATGATATATCATCACAAAAACGTAAATGTTCATATGGGATACTTCGGAGTCCTGGAAATTTATTAGGTTTTTATATTACCCGTTTGTCGGCAAAATTCTCCAACAGAACCAACCTCACACTTTTTTCAAAAAAATATATTTTCGATAATGTACTAAAAGCTGTGCCAACCACCATCTCTGTGACTACTTTGTACACTATGATTAAACTGGATTATGATACATTACCTTGTTAAGAAATCGATTTGGGTCACTCACCACCCACGATTTTAAATTTTGGGCATTACATTTAGATTATAAGATATCTGAGATTTAGATCGTATATGTAGTCATCAGGTAAACAAAATTGTGCTGGTTTCTGCATTTTAGTAATACAAAACAAGATTTGTCATTTCTACTCTTCGTCTTTTAGGTAGTTTAAAATTTAGTGCGGCTCAATAATTCATAAACAGTATTGTAAAATTCTTAACACAATTACTATAAAAATATTTTTTTTACAATTTATGGTAAATGGATTCAATTCCTAAATAATTTTAAAATAAAATTAATTGCGAAAGTCGGACTTCTGCTCGCTTGTTTGCCCATTTTTTTTTATGTAAAAAACTTTTTGTGGGATAACATGAGCTGTGGACATCCATCGGTAGAAGATAATAAATTGCAAAATTTTGTAATCAGCTGTTATTTTTAATAATCATACCACTTTTAGAGGCAAAATTTAACAAGTCATATCCTTTGCTCACTTTAATGTATTATGTAATAAAAGAAATTCAACAAATCCCTAAAAATATTGATATTTTGTAATTTGTACTATAACAGTAGTTATTGGATGTGAATCTCTCTGCGTGGATAAAATTAAAGTATACCTTTGCGAGAGTTGGCCACGAATAACAGAAGCGGGAATTTTTAAGGTTATTTTATTTGTATCAAAAAAAAGACTCCAATATTAAAAATTTAACTGATGCTTACTACAAATTACTTGAAAAGAATAAAAATCACTTAAATCTCGTAATTGCCGGGAATGTGTAAATATCTTTTTTTATTAGAATTAGTGCGAGGTGACGCATATTTTGTAAAGTGTTTTATATAGTAACTTAAATAGTTATGACGTACTGTATTTTTGTTACGGTAAATTTGTTAGGTTTAAATATTTTTTTCTGTCAAGTTATAGATGTTTAACATTTCAGTTTAAAACCTTTGAAATTTATCAAAGAATTATGTTTAAATGAAAGTGTAGTTCGAGAGTAAAGTTCTCGGGTTCGACGTTACCCCTCAAATAATCCGGTAATATATGCTATATAATAGGGTTTGTCAAAATCAATAATAAGATATAATATACTATCTTGCTATTTTTTGGAAATTGTTCCTACTGATATTTCCAATAACTTAAGATTTTAATTTACATGTGATTTATAACAATGAAATACGATTCCCGAACGAATAACTATTGCATTAAAATGAAATTTGTAAGCAAAAATAAATTAACAAGTTTGAGACTAAGTTATCACATTTTTCGAGTTAAATGTTTAGTTTGAAACAGTAATTTTTCAATAATAATCAAAAATGTTCATTTTGTTATTCCTAAACTTTTTTAATTTTCCTATTACGGAATTATTTTCAGGGAGCGTCGACTTGAAACCGTAACTTATATTTCATTTGTAAGTTTGTACTCTTGAAAATTTTTGTTAAAATACTTGTTCATTTTTATAATGTTATAAACATAGTTGTTACTTTTTGTACAACACGATCATTGTTTTGGATGTTAGGTAATAAGGCCTTTAACATCAGTAATGCCAAATGAATATACTCATATGAAGTCTTCTGGAGGCTGATTAAGCGAAAGAAGCTTCTTCTGGTTGAGAAGCAGCTAGCCTCTTCTAGATTAACCAACAGCCTTGGACACCATAACAGCTGCAAATAGTTTTAAGGCAAAAATGGAGGATGGTTCATCAATACCGTAAAGTTGATTTAGGCTAATAATGATGATTATATATATCCTCATTATTATTTTTGTATGATTGTAAGTCTGTTTTTGTGTAAACGTTGAGTAATACATTTTGTACCAGCTTTTGTTTTCTTTTGCAATAAAATATAATTAAAATATATAAAGAGTTTGATTTAAATAAAAACAAATATTTAAAATGGAAGATTTGTAGTAAATGTATATTCCCCATAATAATACAGTCACCAGGTACAGTTTTTGAGTTATAAAGTTTTTAAAAATATTCTGGTTTGTCTGAAATAAAAATTTACGTGCGTAAGGTTTTCTCTAAAATTTATTTGTTCTCTCTTTTTAATTTTATAATTTGATTCAACAAAGACAAATGCAGAAAAGATTTCTTGGAGTAGATGTCGGAAACATCAAATATACATTACACGGATGCAAACCTGTAGCATGAACAATGATGTTACCAACTTACAAACAGATTTTCGTTAATATTAACCAGTCAGTGGAGACTTTACATTAGTAACTAAAAGACACTGTCGAGCGTCACATCAGCAGTCCCACCATACTTAATAACAATAAAAAGACAGTCAACAAATCACTCAAGTAATTTTCTTAGTTAAAGCCAAAGACACCTTGAGTAGTTATCATTAATCTACCTAAGAAATTCGTGGTTAATCTGGCCAGCAGAGCAATCTGTACATGCTCAAAGGTATCATCTTTAAGCTAAAATCACTAACGTCATTTAACCATGTACTAAGTAGGACTGCTGTTACAAAATTCAGTCATTACTGTTAAAACTGATTAAAATGTAACAATTTTAGAAAACTATCAGAAAACAAATTATTACTCTAAAATATTGTTACAACTTTAGACACCGCCGCACATGTATGAAGCTTAGGAAAATATATATTTCATTGGGCATCAATGTGAATTCTTTATTAAACTAGGCAGGAGGGGCTCAATATGTAGCCTCGGTTGAATTTACAAGCTAATCATACTCGTATCAATAACCAGAATCACAGAACTTTTTTGCCTAACATAGCTTCCTTTAAATGTGTGCCATAATTTTGTAATATTTAAAAACTGCCCAAAATAGTGAACACATTTCGCTCACTCGAATCATATACACAATACTAAGTGTGTGTTACACAATGGACGTAGGATTTTTTTGTTCTCATCTTTTGCGGGAATACCAGCTGACACCTTCCATTAATTGGATACAACACTATCACACCAAAATAATGTCCATCATCTTGAAGTCACAAACCTAATATCTTCCCGCAATTACTATAACCATTTTATATATTGATTACACAACACACTTCAATCACCTGACACTTTCCCGTTACTCATTTGCTTTACGTGTAGTCCTTGCGATAATAAATTAAGATTCAATATTACTTTCTTCGTAGCGGCGGTCCTTTACTTTGCTGTAAAATAAATTATAAGAGTTTATAACATTATTCATATTAAACCAGCATGAGGAAAAATATATTGAAGGTGTTAGTTATCCCTCATTTATAGTAACTATTAGATGTAAACAGCAATAATTGAATATTAAAAATATATAATGAATAGTTGGAAAGATAAAAAACTATTTTTGTAATGTAAATATTCTATCATCTACTGACTACTTTACTTCATTACTTTAAGGCTGAAAAATAATAATGGTGGTCTTCTCTTTTATTTTGTTTTGGCGGTAATCTTCAACACACACCATGTTTATGAGGATAAGCCAGGGTAATGATAGATTCATACCCACTAAATCCCACTTGGTGGTCATCCGCAGAATATTTTGCACTGCTCCTAGGCATGTCCCGGGAGAACTGTTAGACTCCTTAGCACCCAGAGTGTGTTACAACAATATACGAGACTATTTCGTATTTATCATCCGACTCAGACTCATACTTAATGGACAGTAAGTGTCAGGGACCCTCTAAGCCCGCGAATTCGAAAAACCATTTCAGTCGCCTTCTACAGGTAGGGCTTATCTTAGTCCTATTCTTGATAGCCGCAGACTACAGGGTTAAAAGATCGTTCCCTACTATACAAAGTGCTTGAGTTTTAGTCACGTAGTTATTTCAAATAAACATATGAACCGCAAGTTAAATTACTATGAGAGTATTTTTCAACTTGCTATAATTAATTTAAAATTGTATGACAAGTTATATTTTTTTATTCGGATGATGTCGATGCTTTCTGCCACTATTACGGCCGCGAAAGCTTCATCATACCCTGAGCTCGCGGATCCGGACTCCGCGAGCTGAAATTTATATATATATATATTACATAAATTTATATATATTTATTTATGTAATTTTATTAATAATTATTCTATATTAAAATTTCTACAGCTACAACTTTACCATTCCTTCTCCTTCTTCGTCACTTATTTTAATCAAAATGTATTAAGGTTATTGCATGAATGTCTCGCACCATTGCATACGTACA
>DWLS01002721.1:0-17412 GCA_018246255.1 Pachliopta kotzebuea | reverse complement strand
CCGAGATCAATTTTTATTGTGCTGCGGTTTTACCACAGTTTGATGCTACACGTGTTTTATTTACTCTTTGCAGGTAAACGACTAATAAAAATAAACCTCTGTAAAGAAAATGCTGTAAAGCGACGTATATTGAGAGAACTTTGTTGCAGACATACTCATAACACTTTTATGTATCATCATCAGCCGGTAGAAGATTTTCTTATAGACATAAGCTGCCTTCAAATATATTAAACGGTAGTTAACAGACAGAACCTTAAAAAGGTTTATATGGATCGATATGGTAATTTATTACTATTTGATTCTATAGAATTACTTTTACTATATGATTCTTGCGAATATGTTTTAACTCCGTACAGAGAACCATTGTAGTAACCTACTAGCGAGATAATTCAAAAGAGCTTTTAATGAAAATAATGTAATGGAAAGATCAAAGAATCTATAAAAAAAAATTCACGCAATACTGAACATTAAAAGGTGACTAGAGATTTCATGAAACAGACTTAAATAATGACTTGAATCTCTTATCAGAACAAAGGAAACATCACGACGCGAAGTAAAGTGGGAAAGTTAGCAGAGATATGAACGATGGCATTCAGCTACCGGCGTCCGTTTTGTCGGGGAATTTTGTGTCCATTGTTCAGCGTTAGAATCTGAAAGGCAACTGAAGGAGCGACTTTTTCTCCTGAAGATGAAAGCAGGATGAAAAAAGACTACAGTAATTACAAACTAGATTCATTAAAACTTTTTTTCTTTATAAAAGACAACCTGGGGCTCGTTAATTAGGGTTAGGAGCATAGTGTTTACAAATTCAAGAGCGCGGTCGCTTTCGGTTGTAGTAAGATGTGTTTATGAATGATATGATTTTTTTATTCAACGAGGCGACGAGACGAGTAAGGTGTTTACCTGATGGTAAGTGATACGCTTGCTCATAACGTTACGCTGGTTATGATACATAATACCACATTGCGCTCATCGCCTCGAGACGTAAGGTTTTAAGTCTCGTTACTTCCGTAATTTCCGTAGTACGCAGCACCCTTCAAACTGGAAAACAGTAATGTTTGCACAATATTGTTTGTCGCCTGCAATAGGAGCTACGGTCGTACATACTGAAATGGTCTCCGGTGACAGAGACCTACCACCAGTATATGATTGTATACCTGGTACAGTTTTATAAAGTACGGACACTATCTATTCTTGATAAACTAGAATGGTTACTTTCGTTAATCTTGTCTGAAATGAAAGTACAGAGAATGGATTCACAATGCCTTGGTTGTATTCACCATAAATCCACCCCAAGAAATAGAGAAGGTAATGAAAGACTCAAAATACTATTTTGTACGTATTAAGGTTACATGAGATCATGTAACCTTATTAAATGACATACGGCTTACTTTTTATAATTTATCAGTTTGGAATAATAATATTTAAAGTAAAATTACTTATTCGTAAATTGCGTTACTGGTTTGACTTAGATGTGATATACGAAATCGTTAACTACATAACAATAAATTGATGTCATATACATATATGTTATTAGTACAAGCAAATGCTGTATGTGATCGTTTCTTGCAACAGTTACTTTAATTTTTCTGTCATACCCTCAACATCGAGTGTTTGTTGTACTAAAACACTTAAATAACAATTTAATCATGTACTATAATAATTTCAGAGTGCTGAAAATGGGAGTAATTTCTTAAAATTTACCGACAAACTTCAGTTCGATGAAGGCACTGATGTTGTTCAATTGGTTAAAATTTAAACATTCCAGACAAAAACTATATTCTAGATGGTTGTTAAAGTTAGACTCTACAATATACATTTATTAACTTTTTCAAACTTAAATAAAGCTATACAAGTAATTGTTTCTCGAGAAAGGCGTAACGGAGTATTGGCAGTAAAAAAGATAATAAAAATGTTTTTCTATTTAATCATGGGTTTATAATTTTAGGTCCAACGAGGTCTCGTTTTTATGGACAAAAGTATTACTTTATGGACGAGAGAAAGAGAAAAACATGGAAGTAGCCCAATTCACTGGACGGGACCAAATTTAATACGAAGGGGACAACATAGATTAGAAAAAAATAACAAGACATATACAATATTTAAAACATTTATCTTATTTTAGTGGATTTATTTTAGCTTACTTTAAGTAAATTTTAGATTGGAATTAATAGAAAGCGAATCATTTTTTTTCGAGGCGACAGAACAAGGTACGCGTTCACTTGATGGTAAGTGATACGCCGGCCCAGAATAACGTGGCGTTAGTTAAGAAGGTATACACAGTCTCATATTGCGCTCGTTGCTTTAAGATATTACTCTTAAGTTGTTTTAAGACATTACTCTTTAGAAATTACCCCAGTAATTTCACTAGCTTACACCGCCCTTCAAGGAACACAGTAAAGTTTGCATAGTACTTTTTATCGGTTACAATAGAAGCTGCGGCGGTACCTGCTTTAGACGGACACAAGCAACGGACTACCACCCGTGACTGTCAAACTAAACGGTATAAACAATTGTGGATTTGTAATGGTAGTCGTAAAATTCGCCAGCTTGCCACTGTGTATAATCTGAACTTAATATGTTTGTTTAGATCGTAAAATTAGGCGGATTAGGGGGCAGCCCATATGGCGGCTTGCTGGCGTCTGCTGTCAGGATTAAGTGCTAACACTTCTTAATTGTTTTACATTAAATTTTCTCTGTCTAAAATTTTTAAAACAATACAAAATTAATATGTATTTTAACTGTAAACAGTTGAATTATCGTACGCGGTTACAACAGGCCCTAAAAACCGACTAATTTCACGGGAATGTCTTATGGCTGATGAGAATAAATGACAGTGGAACAGAGACTGCATCCTGTACTTAAAAAGTAGAAACTAAAGGCATTGGATTAAAGTTAATAATTACTCTTCTATGGCAATTTTATCGTTTTATTAATGTATTTGCGATTAATTGTAGAAAAATTATAATGAATGCGCAAGCATTCGTTAATAATATTATTAAACTTATTGCGGTTTTTTTTTGTTATCAGGCATTAATAAGAAAATTCTGTATTTTTTTGAGGTTTACTATAAAATTCATAATTTTAAAGTTCCATTTATCGATATCTATTTTTAGTTAGTTCAATTTGTAGTTGAAAAGAATTTTGTATAAGTATATACCATTGGTAAGAAAAACATAAATGTTACATAATTTAACATAAATACTATTACAATATTAACCACGGAACACTTTAAAATATTCTCTTTATAAGGAAAAATAATAATTCAATTTGCTTTATATACTCTCATGTCAAATACATTTGACAAAGATAGGCTACGAAATGTAAATTTCGAAGTACATTATTATCAATGGAAGATAAATAATTCAAATTTGTACAATTGCGGATAATGAGCGTGCCTGAAGAGAAAAGGTCATTATTATCATAAACATCTATCTATTCAGGTAACATAACTCAAGTATCTGTTGTAATGAAACAATAATATTGTTAGAGTAAATTAGGTTGGGTGGCTTAATATGTTACTGTATAGCGACTGTAACGTATTAAAGTAAATATTTAACGTCACTATTTAATTTAGATGTCAGGTAATGTAATTTAGATGATCAGGTTATGTATTTGATTTGTTTATCTTTTAAAATCAATTACGAAATTTCAAATATTTAAGACAAAAATCAATATATGAAAATAGAAAATTGCTCAACTACTTGATGTTGACTTAGGTGGCAATACTTTTATTATCTTCCATACAAGCCAAACGTTTTTAGTATGCATGTTGTAGTTTGTAGTTTTCTTAAACTAGACATGAAATGAGCTTATTACAATGGCAATGGCCTCCGCCATCACATTAACTGCGCATATAGGTCACTCTTAGCAGTCTCTAAGAAATTAAAAGCTCTCAGAGCATTTTAGCGCTCAAAGGGCTCCTTGAGCTTCAGCATGAATGCGGAGCACGCAATTTGTTTTCCTAAAAATTTCAGATCTCTCAATTATTATTTGTACAATAAGCTTTAAAAGTTTAATACAAATTATAGAACTGGCGAAGTCTTAAAATATCTTTGGAAATATTATAATTTTTTTTCAATTTTGACTGTTTCTCTGTTTACCCAAAAATAAATATTATTCTAAGCCACATATGCTTTCCTGGATCTAAGTAATCTACTGAGACCCATTATGGAAGAGTTCGTAAGTTCATATAAATGGTAGTAGTATTCACATTGAGTCTTTTGAACATGTTTTTCTCCGAACTTCATTCTTTAAAAAAACAGAATTCTTTGAACAGAAAGCTGTTTATTTACAATGAGATTTGACGAATGGTTAAAGTTATGATAATTTCCCATAGAAAGATATTTCCAAGATAAAGAGAAACCCAAAAAAGCTTAGATTTTATGTTTTTATTCTACAAAGCGAGGAGACGAACAGTATGTTTGCATGATGGTGTAACTGTACCATATGGTAAGTAAAATATACTAAACGGTATGTAATTGATATAACTGCCCATAGAAATGCGATACTTGTTAGAATGATAAATAAAGCATCCCACTGTTATCATCACCCTGAGACGCAATATGTTAAGTCACGTTGCAACAGTAATTTTACTAGATAATGCTTAATAATATTTACTAAATAAAGCGCAATTGTTCCGACCGTCTTTAATTAATTGGTGCAAAATCAAACTTTTCTATATTATTCTACTTGAGTTTGATATTATGTTTCAAGTGCAGGTTAAACTAGAAGACATTTACATTCTTTCTAAAACAAAAAATTATAAAGTTTCTTCTGAAAAACTTAGTTATGCATAAAAAATGAAAAATGGAACACCTTCTAGTCGTAAAAGCTTTTTGGCTTTTATGATTCGTTACCATGCTATAAAATAAAAATAAATAGACGAGTTACAAACGTCAAATTTCAAAAACTGTACTCATTGTATTGTTAAAAATCAACATTCCAAATTTGAATTAACAGAACAATTCGTGTAATTATATGACAGATGCACAGATAATAAATAAGATTTACTATTAGCAAGACAACGTTCATTTGCAGACG
Source organism: Pachliopta kotzebuea (assembly GCA_018246255.1). Taxonomy (NCBI): domain Eukaryota; kingdom Metazoa; phylum Arthropoda; class Insecta; order Lepidoptera; family Papilionidae; genus Pachliopta; species Pachliopta kotzebuea. The sequence continues at coordinate 12,369 of DWLS01002721.1, read as the reverse complement.
TCGACGGATTGACATTTGAGTCGTAGAGATTCCGTTTAATCTGATCTCTGGTTATAACAAATATTCTACACACTCATATAACCCCAGGCTGTTACTGATATGACCTTTCAAAATGTACAAATGTCTATATGTCTGCACGATGTCCTTTACAATTTCTATGTCCCAATACAATAAATGACTTTTTTTTATTAAACATAAATTAAAGAACAATCATCATCATCATTATCATTTCAATCGATGGACGTCCACTGCTGGACATAGGTCTCTTGTAAAGTACAATAGAAGTAACTAATTACAACTTGGAAATCAGCACGGTTTATCTCAGAATTACAGCCTTCTTGGTTATATTTATATATTTATTTAGCTCGCGGTGTCTAGGTCCCCGAGCCTTGGAGCCGATGAAGCTTTTAACGGTCTGAAGGTGGGGAAAAGTGACAAAAAAATCTAAAATATACCTATAGATAGTAATTGCATGTTCTTACCTGCACTTACTTTCAGGCTGGTTTTCTATGAGGTATTCCTTTAGCTTCTTTCAATGTGATCCAGATACAACAATGTCTTGGATTACTAGAGAGAGGTTGTTTATTAAATTGGTTAGTAAAAAACTTAGAAATTTAAGAAATATAGACATTTTTGTGTTCCGGAATTACTACGGATTTGCTTCGAAACACAAAGAATATTTTGTATGTGTGACTTAATTCAATAAGGTTATAATATTAAATAGTTCTTTCTATCTCAACATACGACATCTGTCACCACAATCTTCACGCTATTGCAGGTGATGTAAATGTAATATAATTCGTAAAACTTTGTTATATTAAATGTGTATTATTCTCTTAAATTTAAGAAATTGATCTTAGAAATTCTTAGTTATAACAGGTATAATCTACGCGCAGGCGTATTGTTTACCATCAACTAATAGTTTTGCTCATAACGTCCTTTAGTTATATAAAAGAAATTGTGCGTAGACTGTCAAATTATAATATTAGTGTACAGGTATTTAAATTCATAACAATTCATATGTATATGTAGTACAGTAACTGATATGAAGCAGAATATACGTATAATAGGCTATGTGAATACAAAAACATTAATATTGATGAAGTTACAGACAGCAAAGCAGAATCAAAGAGGATTTTTTTCTCATAATGGCGCTGTTATGAAAGTAAAATGACTCATCAGTGTATCATTTATCAGGGAAGGAGAATGCTTTGTGAAAAAGTTTGACCTTGGATCTTTTGGCCCATCTTTTGGGCTATATAAATAAATATACCTATTTTATTTATCTATGCGTACTTTTGATGAGCTCATTTGATTTTTGTTTACTTCCTCCATTTAATGGACGTTGCTTTGTAAATAGTTATCAACGTCTCTAAATTAGAGAGTCCAATTAGCTTTATATTATGCTAATAAAGAGGTCTTAATTTATAGCAATTTTGATGAATGTGAGTAGTTTCTTAATTTTTTTTGGTCTCAGTATATATAAATTGTTATTAATTGTGTTCAGATTACTTTAACGTCTTGAACACCCTAGCCCAAGATTTCTTTATCAAATTAGATCGTGTAATTCATTTTAATCATCAATCGTTGTAGTTATCATAAGTTAAAATTAGGATACTTTGTCCTAGGTTGGTTCAAGAAGCTCGACATATTTTGTTATTTACTTGAGAGTGTTGTGTTAAATAAATGTGTTCGAACTATCAACTGGTGAATGTCACATTTATTACTCCAATCTTAATGAAGAACTGATTAGATATAAAATGATATTTAAGAATAAATGTAACATTTTTGAAAGTTATGAAGTCCAGACATATTGTTTTAATTAAGTTCGGTAGTAAGCACGAAATACATACGTAGATTCTACAGCGATTTGTCTGCGAGAGATATACAAATACTTTTGTTGTTCACTATAATGTAGTGATTTGTTTATTGTGTTAGTACTCAAAATTATAATGAAGGTTTTGTTTATACATAAAAAATACATGTTTCAAAATTTTAAGCATTACTTTCGTCTAAAACACATGTGACGTGACTAAGATAAGCAGATTTTTTTTAATTCGCCCAATTCTTATTCAATGAGAATAAAAATGACGAAGCTGTTAAATATAAATATTCAGCGTTTCAATGGAGAGTTAAAATAAGATATTTAGAAATAACAAGACAAGAAGGTTCGGAGGTATTTTTAAATAAAATAAATCTGTTCAGCGTATTACAAAAACTGAATTTTAATACATAGTATTCAATCAATTTTAAAGTAAATTAGTTATGTTATTTATTTCGAAGATCTGATGTTTCCATAAGTATCGTAACTGCCGCTGAGGCAAATTACATTTTAATTTCCGGGAGCAATGTTTTGACTAACTTCTGGCACCGGGCCACGACTGCTCAGTCGCTTATTAAGCAAGGATGTTGATGTTATTATGGATACGGTAATATTTAATAGGCATATATCCCTCTTTCACAGTTTTTGTAGGCTTTCAACTTATGGAGGAATCGCTCGTAACATTCTTATATGTTAGGGCCAATGACTCATAACATTTAGACGTTACCCTGGCTAAATCAGTCGTAAATCCAAAAATCATATTTATCTTACCAATTCGTAATCATGTATTTTTCTACGTGGACATTTACATATAAGTATAATTATAAGGGTATAAAGGGCCCCGCAAAACAACTCACAGGACCCAACCAACCTCACCTGTTCGCGATGTATGGTACTAATCAACAGACGAGGATCTTGCTCCCCACGAATTCCCCATTGGGCTAGCGTGGTAGGAGGTGATCCAAATTCTCCCATTATTGGGAGGAAGCCTATGTCCAGCACTGGATCTCTACCGACTGATGATGATGGTGATAATAATAGCTTTTTATTTCTTAACTTGTTTCTGGTTTCTTTGATTTTGAAAATATTGAACCAATTTCAATAGAATATAAGTAAACCTGATTCGTTGATATTTTTAGCACAATGCTACTATTTTAATTGACCTCTGATGATCCTTGATGAGACGAGCAAGGCATTCACCTGTTAGTAAGTGATAAGCTTGCCCGTAAGAACGTGATTCTAATTAAGATGATAGGGACTTGGGATATAAGGTGTTAAGTCTCATTACTCCAGTAATTTTCAAACTGGAACACAATAATATGTGCATGTTACTATTTGACTGCAGCAATAGTAGCTGCAGTGGTACCTAGACAATGTCTGGTAATGGACCTATTAACAGTGTATTTAATCTCTGATAAAGAATTTGAGGAAAGTCTTAAAATGTAACGACGAGTAAATCTAGATATCTATCTGATGGTAAGCGATACCTATCCAATATAGTGAGGAGCTAGTATCAATGTACAGTAACTCAAGTTGTGAGATAAACTTGTTTAAACTTGTTATCCTATATTGTACTTAGTCACTCGCAGGGTTTCCTTCTGTATTTACAGTGTGTTTTTGGTTTGCTAATGGTTTTAAACCTAGGGCTTATTCCCTCATCATTCAGACCTATGCTCACTGATCCTCACCCGCCACCAAGGTTAAAGAAAGTCGTTATATAGATATTTTTTTAACTACAGCGATATACCTACAGTAATATTTGCGAAATATTAACATGAATGGTAAGGAACTTATTCTTTTTACTTTTATAATATAATCGCAACAGCGTGTTTGTTGCGAATGTTAAAAAAAAAATTCGCTAAATTGAAACGTTTCAGTATCGCAAACATTTTCTACGTTTCTATGTAAAAAAAAACGCTATTGGATTGTCATAGGTATTGTCGCAATTCTTTTTATTTATCCAACAAAGGAAATTTCTCCATTGAATTGCCACTGAAAGTTGTTCGTATTGACATTTGTTCTCAATTTTTTTTCTGACGAACACAATTCTGTTTAATGTTAAGTGTAGCCAAATATTTGTTATGAAATAAAAAAAAGTCTTTATGAAAATTTTTTTTTGGTAAAAGAAATGTGTATATTAGAAAGTGCAAGAAACCACACACACACACACGGTACACAACAATCTGAATCTTCTGTGAAGTCTGAATCTTCATTTTGGTCTCATTATTATCATCAGCTGATAGATGTCCACTGTTGAACAGAGGTATCCCCCAATAATGGGGGATTTGGGCCACCTTCCATAACGCTGGCGCAATACGATTTGGTGTGGAGTCAGACCCTCCTTTATCAATTAGCAGCGTGCACCACGAGCAGATGACGTTGGCTTGGGTCTCGTGAGTCGTTATGTGGGACCCTTTACATCTAAATTATTTTAATAACTAAGAAATAATGTTCAAAGTAAATTATTTTTTTTTCTTTAGTTAATTTCTTGTTTTGCTTGAGTATATATAAAATGTGGTGTTAGGTCTCTGTTACCATCTTAACCAGCGCCTTGTTATAGGGAGGCGTCTTACTTACGACGAGGTTAACGATTTCATGGTCTATGCGTATAGAAAAAGAAATCAACTTTTAAATTACGATTTCAAAAAGAAATTAAGTATTTGGCACGGAATCAAATAAAGAAAAAATATTGCTTTATTAACATACAAGTAGTTAAGTTATAGTAAACCATTACAGAATAAAACTGACAGGTGGTTTATGACCTGTGTTTAGCAAAAGTATCAAGCTATAGAACATTTTAACTATAAATAAGTCTTGTGGGGTACACCGAAGCAGATTACATCTTAATCCCTTAAGCTTTTGGATAAAGATAGTGTTTATTGTTAACAACCGTCGCAGCTAAGCGAATAAAATGTATAGAGTATCAGCTGAACGTCTGGTGGCGTGCATCATCATCATCAACAAGCGGCAGTCTACTGCTGGTCTTATCCTTCTTCTACGAATCGTCCTTTAGTAAGACAAATACTCCATTTTAGATGTGCAAATGTTCAGTGTTATCAGCTGATATACGATCTCTGTTGGACATAGGCCTCCACCAATAGTGAGGGGATTTGGGTTATCGCCACCCTGGCCCAATTGCATGTTGGTGTATAGCCTTATTTGTTGATTAGCAGGGTCCACAACGAGCAGGTGAGGTGAGCTTGCATCCCGTGAGTTGTGTGGGATCTCGCACATCCCCTGGATGTTTAAAGGTGGATGTCGATAGGCAAAAGTTATTATGATGCTATTTATTGTGGTTATTTGTAGATAAAAACTATGAATGATTTCTACTCGGAGAATCAGTAAACAGATTTCCGTGTAAACCTCCTTGGTATTTAAACCTTGTTATGATGCATGAATATTGTCTGTCGTAAATAATAGTGGTATTTAAACTATAACATAAATAAACTTTTGCGATATGGTTTTATTTTTATAGATAGATAAACTCTTTATTGCCACAATAATAAAATTGTACAGCGAATGAACTTAAATACTAAACTTATAATCTAATTAATTTTAACGACTTGATTAATCAAAACCTATCGGCAAGGATTAATATACATTAATGGAAAATAAAGGAAAATGAGTTATAAATATTCTGGGAGTTCAGTGTTAGTTAAGTTTATGATAGGAATTAATACTATAAGGTATCGGGTCGAACAAGATGGGCGTCCTGTGTTTGCGGTTTTTGTATTCGTAGGCGGAGTATTTACGATTCATGTATATGGAAATACCTAGATAGGATATCTATTATTTTCGTCCTTTTTTATTCTAGGAAGCGACGAGACGGACATGCCTTTCATCTGATGGTTAGTAAAATGATTATTCATGATAACGTGGCGCAGGTTAAGATGATATTCACAGCATCACATTACACTCGCTTTGAGACGTAAGGTTTCATGTCTCGTTAACCTAGTAAAGTTTACCCATTACTATTTGGCGGCAGAAATATAAGCTGTGGTGGTACCTACCTTGGAAATTTCCGGTAAAACAGACAATACCAGTACTGCTTGTACTAAAAGCAAATCGTCAAAATCTAATAAACTACAAATATTTTTTGTACTTTATATTCGCGGTAAATGTGTTAGCTCGTTTGTAGATTAACATAGTTTTTAAGGAGGCTTAGTCATAATGTAATCGGATTGAGAGGAATAAAGATACCTTGAAACTTTTACTTGCATCACTAAAAATGCGGTATTCAGCAAAACTTTCGTTTTAATAATACATATGGTAATGATCCCCACAAGCTCGCAATGGGCCATTGTAGAAGACGGCCCAAATCACTCTTGTTATTGGAGGAGACCAATATCCAGCAGTGAACGTCTCTCGGCTGATGAAGATGGTAAAGATTTTCCGAAATCGATGGCACCAAACCTTGACAAGCTAAAATGATTATGACTTTTCTATTAAACTATTTTTAGGTACTTGATACATGTGATTACGTTGAAGTTATACTGTGTGCTTTAACCACCAAGTTTACTACCAAGTGATTGTTCAGATTAATAGAAAACCGAAACTTTTTTTTAAATGTTCAAGTTATTCGTACAATAAAATCTTGCTATCTAAATTGGATTCTCCGAAGCCGTATTGAATTAACAAAGTACGTTTTATTGCCCTCGGTTGGGACTGCATAATGTAAAGGTTCACGAATCAAATACTCTCGGAAGCTGCTTTATAAAGCAATATACCGAATTCAGTACTCTCTCGTTGTAATAACATAGAAAAGGATATGCAGCGTCATCTAGAATTTTCCTTAACACGTTGAACGCCGTGTAGGTCACCGGTGACCTCATAATGTAAATTGTTTCCTTTGTCCTACAGCGCTAAGGCGGTCACTGGTGATCGAAGTGAATTTACTTTATTTTCCTAGAAAGTTTATATCCTCAATAAAAAAAGGAATACGTTTTAATGATTACCACGATGGCATTTACTAATACAATTTTGTTATTTCTGTTATGGCTATCAACGTATTAAGAACTATTTGTAATAGATCTCTGTTGCTGGAGTTCGCTTTTTTTATTACCACCACAGCTCTTATTTCTGAAAACATTTCAATTTGAAAATTTAACGAATTCTTTTGATTGATATAATTACCACAACGTTTGTAATACATGTCATTTAAGGAACATCAATATATTTGTTTCAATCTCCTAAAAAAAGTGGGGTACATAGAAATGTTGGCATACTATGTTGACGGTCTTTACAAATACTAATTAGCACAATGAAATTTCTTGAAAAGAAACTTTAAAGATTTTAAGGATATACAGCGAGCAACGAACCCTGGACTGCAGTCTGCGGGAAGAAAGTTTTTATGAACTTTTATTAAAAAGTTTCTAGTGCTTCGGCTTTGTGGCGCTTTAGCGTATCGGCGAGGCGGAGTTTTATAAAACTTGCATGGATTTAAAGAGGATTATGAAACCGTTGGGCGGATTTGCGGTTTCAACTGAAGGGTATTAAAATGTACAGAAGTAGCAGACCTTTTCATTACATCTTTTTTTTTAAATCCGTAGCTAATTTATTTTTTATCCATCATTTTGCTAATGAGACTCTGTTGCTGGAAACCATGTAGGTAGGTACCACCACAGCTCCTACTGCGGCCGACAAACAGTACTGAGTTCTATTTTGAAAGGCTTTGTATCCAGTGAAATTACTAGAGTAACGGAACTTAACATCTAGTAACCCAAAGAGACGAACAGAAGCGGTCTATTGTAAATCATTTTAACCAGCGCCTCATTGTGATATCATTTACTTTAAGTTGATCGTTCTGAGTATCTCGTTGTGAATATAGACATTAAAAACACTCATAATCGGCCATTTAATTTCGATTAAGTATAAATCAGTTTAGTTACTGAAGTGCTATGAATCATTAATTAAACCATTAAACAACGTTAACAACATTAAACTTTACAATTAATGCCCAAAGTTGTATCAATTGTTTCAACTATAAATCTTGCAATAGATTTGGATTCAGTTGTTATTAAATAAGACATTAATGTAACGGTAGTTATAACTTATGATGGAAATATGTATCGGAATTGATTTCATTATCATCAGTCTGCGGCAGTCCACTGCTCGAACTTGACTAATTTGCTTTAAATTGATTCCTTAAAAAATCTCACATATGGAGAAATGGTCAAGTCTATTTTATTATTCTAGACTATGTCAAGGATTTAAATTTATTTGAAGAAGCATCAAGAAGAGCAAAATGTTTAGCTGATGAAGTAACACCAATAGTCTTTTCTTTTATTCAAGGAGCGAAGCGTTCATCTGATGGTGAATGATACGCTTACCCATAACTTGGCGCTGGTTAATATGGTATACACAGCACCATGTTAAGCTCAACGCCTTGTGACGTAAGGTAGTAAGTCCTGTTACCCAGTAATTTTGTTAGCATACGGCACCATTCAATCCGGAAAACAGTAATATTTTTACACTACAGTTTGGCTGCAGAAATAGAAGCTGCAGTGGTACCCCCTTAAATGGTCTCCAGCTATGGACACTCACCATTAATAAGCTTAAAATACGAAAATAAACTCATTCTTCCCCTTGCATTTTGCTATTCTCTAGTTAAGCATATCAGTATTATAAAAAAGAAAATAGCTAATTCTAGCTGTGCTGGTTGAAGAAAGGTCTTCCAGATCGCAGATTATAAAATTATGTATGATTATCAACAGTGTTATTTTTTCTTTACCATCAAAAATATGCTTTATTTGATATCGAAACTTGTTATTTGCTATTCGCTATATCATTGCTTTATCATCCCAATACTATAAATAATACGCGACATAGATAAATTGTATCTATTGACACCGTATTTGTGTGAAATATATTTCACTGTACCCAAGGGGTTTCGATGGTTTGTTGACTTTTCATAAATCTATATTCATTGACATGGAAAATATTATCTGGAATTTAATATTGATTTTTAAAACGATAGAGAACAGTGTTACCAGCTATTTTATGAGAATAAGATTTCTTTTGTCTCCCTATACATATAGGCCTCAATACTAAGACGCCATTTTACTATTGAGAACTATTTAATAATTTGAGTTGTGGTCTTTACAGTCTAAGACATTAACTGTTATCTTTCCTTTGTGCAAAAAGTACAAACTTTTATTTTTTTATTTAGTGTGAATAATTATCATTATATTTTTGTATAACTACCCTTTTAGAGTTTGTTATATCCTTAGACCTTAGTCAAAGTTATAAAGAACTAAACGAGTTGAGAGAATGAACAAGGTAAACATGTAGTATTAAATGAATTTGTTTCTGCTAGACTTATCTTTTTATTTATTTATTACCATTTTTATTATATTTTTTTTCTATTCGTAGTAGGTTTCTGTTGTTGGAGACCGTCTTGGTAAGTACCACCGCAGCCTTTATTGTAACCAACAAACAGTATTATGTAAATATTACTCTGTTCCGGTTTGAAGGGTGCTGTAAGCTAGTGAAATTACCGGGGCAACGAGACTTAACACCTTACCTTTCAAGGAGACGAGCGCAATGTTGCTGTGTATACCCTCTTAGCTACTGCTTCGATTTTATGGGCAAGCTCATCATCGCCTCGTCGCCACTTCGAATAAAAGAATCTCTTTTAGTTTTCATTATTTCCGAGAAATATGAGTACTATTTAATGTTCTTTTATATAACAAAGATTCTTTATTGTTACTGTAAAATCTTATCTTCATTTTATAGTATTATCAAGAGTATCAGCCCGGCCTTCCCTGTACCGGCGCTTCGCTCCCGCTCTGAGGAGTTTTCCCGTCAGAGATTTTCCCGCCAGTTTCCCTGCAGCCAGCGGATGAAGTAGACGCTGGGATTGTACACGGGATATAAAATAATCTTTCCCGACTTATATACTATTTATTGCTTCCGAAGTGTACTATAAAGTTATAAACATTAAAACCAAGTGATTTAAAGAAAACTGTTATAAAATTGAAAAGTTTTCTTTAATTTTTAAAGATTCGGTTTAAGGTGTAAATTATTTATTAAGTTATCCTGTGGTCGGAGTATTTTATTATCGGTAAGTATTAGACTTATTTTACTTATCTTTGTGATAATTATGCTTATTAATAATGTTCGTTAAACATAAGTAAGTAATGAGGGTGAAATACATCAGGTACTCATTTTAACAAAAATATGTTTATTATGATTTTTTTAATACTAAATACAATGTAATAAGTAGTGAATAACATTTATACTTTGTCGCAGTGCAGTTACATTTGTGCTGCTTAGGCATACTTAAGCACTAAGTTAATAAAAAAGGTACAAACTCACATACATATGTGAGTTATATTATCAAAGTATTGTCACAAGTGCTACTTATTATTTTGTTGTGTAAAACCTCAGAAAATGTTTATTTGTGTTACCCTACAACCACAATAAAAATATTTATTATAAGTTAACTATGCTGAAAGTTTCATCAATGAACTTAATGTATAAATTGGATATAGTATGTATACATATTGTAGCTTTAGTTTTAATGAAACTTTAAATAGTCTGGTTCGGAAATGTCATTTAAAGGATACATTCAAATAGTTGTGGTTTAAAAAGGAAGACTGAAATATATCAATTTAAAAGGGTTGATAAAAAAGTTGCAAAAAATGACGTCATTCTGTGTGTAAAAGTACGGGTATGTCAAAACAGATAGAAGTGACGGACTTTGGTGTTAATCCCTATTGATTGATGTCCGGTCGGCCGCGTACTAGTCGGCCATTTTAACTGATATCCAATACTTTTTTATTATAATAATATCATTGACATTTTATTGAGTCCCTTATCAATACCACACAGTCAATATCTGAATACAGTTTCATAAATTTTATTTGAGTAACGCTATGCAAAAGGGCGGAGACAAAATGATCTCGGGCAACTACTACTATAAGAGTCAATTTATCACTAAAGAGTTTTTTTTTAGTATTATTTAACTAAATTCTGTTCTTGTACTCTTACGTGGTATATTTTTTCGGTGTCTTTAAATATATTATAATTAAATTATATACATTATATTTTATCAAACATTAAGTACCGTAACAGCAATTTACGGCTTTTGTGGGATTCTGGAGCATCATATTAAAACGTTCTGACAACAAAAGGTCATCTCATTTGGGTGCGATCACCTTCCATAAGTCCATTAAGGTTGATGAAAAACACGAAATGTGTAGATAGACATGAGGAAATGAGAAATAAGCTCGTTTGTTTGTAAGCATTATGAAAATTTTCATACCTCCTTGGTTTGGTACTTTTCCGTTAATATGCTCGTCCTGAAATTAGATTCACGTGTGTTAACTCCATGTGTTGAATTTTTATTAATATACGTGTAAGTGCTCAAAATCAGCAAAATTTATTTATATCATTAATATAAAAAATGATGTATAAGATTTACAATTAAGTCATTTTCTAACATAATGTGCAATCATAATAACTTGTCACCGAATTACGAGGCTGTGATAAAAACGGGCCTCTGTTTTCTCTCAGACTACTAATATTTGGGAAATTGTGCAATTCATAAGCTTGGCACGCAACAGCCCAAGTTTCGTGGTAATGAATGGCCAAAACAGACCTCCAAATATTACAATCTACCTGCAATATAACGTAGAGGCCCCGCTACAGTGGCAAAATGCGAGTACGCGTACAAGTTATGATGTTCATAAATAAGTCGGCGAGCGTGTTCACAATTTGTAACAATAAATGGTATAATCGTATTATAATTAAAATATCTAACGAAAGGTTATAAAGGAATTTCTTATAAGATCAAAATACAATATTTCCTAAGAACATTCCTAAACGAGTCTTAATTTAAACAAAAAAAAAAAAAAAATCATAATCATCAGTTCATACAAATGCCTAAAGTCTTTTCTTTCCTCAAACATTATACATTTGTAATCCGCTTTAAAAGCTTGATAGCTAGTTAATTACTAATATTATTAACTTCTATGCGCCTTATTACTAAATAAATGCCTTATTTGACTCATTGCAATTCCGAAAGAAAAGAAATATTTGTAATCTGAATAACTACGACACATCCGTTATCATCTATGAAGAATAGAAGACTTAATTTGTGTTCTCAATATATTAATTTAATTAACTATGAGTATGTAAATATCATAGGGCCGTCAACGAAAATTAAATGCGTAATTGATGTAATTTATGTACAGTATAAGCGTTGCTTTTAATATTGCTCCAAAATTGCACTCTACCTCTCTCTACATATAGAGCAAACAACAAAAGGGAGGTATCACTGTTAATTCAAACGACGTATAAATCAATGCCTTTCAGTTTGGAATGGAACCGGCAACCCAGCAGTATATCACGAAGGATGCAGTTTTTATATTACATATAACAGTTAAAGTAAAATTTGAAGTTAAGTTATTATTGCAGACCAAAGAAATTTAGATAATACATTAGGTACAACAGTTAACTAAATACTGAGGAGTCGCCCGTGAGCCACAGTAGTGACAACACGTTCGATCGAGCTCCAGCCAGCTCTCGTTCGCTGTCCGCCCGCT
>DWLS01002720.1:0-17412 GCA_018246255.1 Pachliopta kotzebuea | reverse complement strand
ATAGTAACGTATAAGGAACATATATAGCAAGTATACATAGTGGTAAAAATAAAATATGCAACTAGAGGTGAAGATAAAGTTTTCGTTTTGATTTAAGTTCTGATATCGTGTAGCTTTTATTATATAAAATAACAGCAATTTATAACTTCCATATGCCGATGATACTTAAAGTACACTATCATTATCAATTACTACATTTAAGGTCACAAGACGAGCAAGGCAATCACCTGATGGTATGTGATATCATTGCTCATAACAATGTGGTGTTGGTTAAAATGGTATACTCAGCACCATATTATGCCCGTCGCCTTGAGACATAAGATGTTAGGTCTTACTCCAGTAATTTTACTAGCTATAGTACCCTTCAAACCGGAACACAGTAATATTTGAATAGTACTGTTTGTCGGTTGCAATAGGAGCTGCGGTGGTACTAACTAAAAAGTTTCTTAGATACCTTGTTATAACATAATTATATAATATTAATTTACTAGATAGCAAAATAAATAAAATCGAAAAGCTTTTAATGATCGTAAAGAAATTAAATCTCCAATAGAAAGGAAACCGAAGAAAAAGAAGCACGCGTACGACGAAAAAAACTTTGGCAATCAGTCGCCACCCTAAAACAAGCGCCCGCAAAAGTCAATAAATTAAAACGGGAACACATGTACCTCCCTCCCCTGCCCCTGTTACGACGGTAACTTGGTAATTAAGAAAGGCATTAATCATGGATTGGAGGCCCGTGCGTTCGGTTCGCGGCCGGCTCCCGTTGACTGAGTGCGTCGCGCCACGCGTGCTGCTCCACGCGGCCGCTAAGCCCTGCCAAGGCGATTGTCAGCACCAACAAATCAAACCTTTTGAATAGCTGATAATGAAGTTTGCAGTATATTTGTATTTACTTATATTCACCATTTGCGAAGGCTTACGTGGGACACGGACCTCGCAATCCAACGCAAACTTAAACATTATAAAGTTTGGTATTGCTTTTTATTGACTTGCTTTACTATCGCGCTGGTATCGCCGCAGCTCCTATTAAAGTACTCGAACAAACATTACTGTGTTCCGGTTTGAAGGGGTAAGCTAGTGAAATTACTGTGGTAACGAGACTTAACACCTTACGTATCAAACGACCAGTGCAATGTGGTGATGTGTATACCAATTGAACGCCATGCTCTCGTCGCCCTTTAGCATAAAAAATGTTAAAAATTGGTGGTATTACGTAGCTACTAAAACCTTTGAACGAACTAGTTAACCTGTTTCTAATTATTTACTTGACGTAATGGTTAAGTAAATAATCATTCATCAAAACCAATGATCGGGTAACGAAGAACCCGCCCAATTGTTATGTGATGATTAAAAATAGCAAACGACGAAGAAATACACCTAAACTTTGTTAAGTGCTGTCACAATATAAAGAAATGAAGTCTTCTGGCGCACGTTGTCCAAGATAGAGAGAAATGGAAGATCAGTAGACAAATAGAGTCCGTTAATAGACGGGATTAACATTATGAAGATAAAAGTTTAAGAGTTCCTTAAGGACATAAATATTAATTGCAATATAAAAATTAAGAGTTATTATACTTTATTACCTAGGTTTAAATGTCTGAAAATTAACGATCTCATGGTGTCACTAATACATAACTAGGACTTTACAAGAATTTGAACACCTGCCGTACTTTATATCACGATTTCCCCTCCTTACGACAACAACGGATTTGATTTCGCACCAGCTCTTGTCCGGTGCAGCTCCACTGCGGTCACTCGTGTTTATTTATTGCAATATTGGCAGTGGACCGTGAAGTATCAAATGCTAAGGTGATTTTACAACAAATCAAAGCATTACATTAAATATTCAATCTTAAACTCATCGTGTTAAAGTCTATTTCAGTTTGAGTTGAACTCTAACAAATGCATGCGCAATTATTATATTGAAATCGTATCTGAACATATAACCAAAAGCTTTTGGTTTCAGCGATTTAGAGAAGTTATATTGCAAACATTACTCTGTTCAGGTTTAATGGGTGTTGTAGCTTTTTATTACTGGGGTAACGAGACTTAATATATCATGAGGCGACGAGCAAAAGGAGTCGGGTATGTCTTATCACTTACTGTGATATGAACGTCTTTGTCATTGCTTTGTTAAATAAAAATATTACCATACTTCTCTTATTAGATAATGATATCATTAGTAACATACATGTAGAGTATAATCTAGATAATCTATTCTTAAGAATGGCGTGATAAAGGAGTAATAAAATTTTCTTTTATACTCTTTGTATCTATGATTTAAATTTTATATGATATTTACAGACGATGAAGTCTCAGAAGGTAAAAGATGTTGGTCTTGAAAATTCTGTGTCTGTATATTTATTACCTATAGCTTTAGCAAGTTCAATTCGCCTATCGCTTAGTCATGATTTTCAAAAAATATCGTTTTAATATTAAAGAGCATTCCACCCAAAAAATTAGGGCAACGTTCTCACCTAAAGGAAAAATCGAGAGGTACAAACACCGTGGTTCTTTGCTGCTGGAGAGGACTTTATTGCCTTTGCTATAAATACTATTTCCGCTTAATAAACTTGATATTGCATATTAACATGAGGGAGTGGACGTGACATTCATTGTTTGACAAGCATCGATCTGCCCTTTGCTATGCGAGGCGTGAACGAGCCAAAGTTCACGGGGATCCATTTCCTCCAAGCGTACACGGAACCCGATTATTGCCACCGATGCATTTTTGTGGGTACAGATATTTTTAATTAAAAATTTAACTTATTAAATTCTGCATTCTAATAGTTAAAAGACTATCGCTTAAATGTACTTAATACCACATGGTAAGCGACGATGTAATCTTTGATAGTAAAACATATTTTAGTTACAAACCATCGGACAGTGAAAGTGAAATAAATCTTTATTCTCTGATATATAAACTACCTAGATCACTAAATTCTAATGGATCAGTTTAATTAGTTAATCTTGGTATACATAGAGGTGTAAATGATAAATATAGATAGAATTCTGTTCTAGTAAACCATGGAACAGAGATATTAGAAGCAGATTGTAAATAACCATAAAATGTGTTAGAATTTAGGAAAAATTATAATATAATTCTCAATGTATAAATACTACTAACATGTAAATTTACTGTTATACATATTTAATGATAATTTTATCTAAATAAATAGCTGGTTTAACTTTTTAACTGTAAATAAGTTAAATGTTTCCAATAAAACGTGAACGAGAAATCCCTCCTCCAGCTTAGGTTCGCTCGCAAAATATTTAACCGCGAACAAGGCGAGGAAATCGCAAAATCACCCAAATGATTGTCGAATGTGTGAAAATCTGCTCCAGATACACCCTCGGGCGTCTCCAGGCCCACCCCCGGCTGTCGATGTCGTCTTTAAACGTTCAGGAGCATTGTATCCGCAGCCACTCCATCACATCGCACATCGCCGGTGACTAGGAGTTTTTATTGAAGTGCCTGCTTTGCCTTTTGTACATGTTTGCAAATTCGATTAGGGTATATATAATATTTTTTTCAGCGTACGTTCAGCAGTGGACTGCAATAGGCTGAGATGAATGAATGAATGAAAAAATATTTTTTTTTAAATTTTACTACTGTTTAGTCAGCTTTCCTACTACCAAGCAGTAGTAAGTTAAAGGTTGTTGAAGCTTATGTGACTAGCCAAAGTGATGAAGCATCAGCAAATAATTTCCGAAGTGTCAGTAGATGTTTTGAAAAGAATTATTATTCACATTTTATAGCTACACGTAAAGTGATATACGAGTCACTTTAATTTACGTGCGCATTATACTGTTCATAATTTCTTATATTCCCTACTTAATTTAACGAAAGAAGAATATCTACGGGGGATGTAGAATGCGTGGGCCACCACCACACAGGCATACGTACGTATACTTAGTTACACCCCAAATTAATAGCATCCCAACAAAAAATGCCCCCTATCTTATGAGGTGGTGGCGAAGGGGGGGGGGTTGGGGTTCATTTGCATATATGTCTCCCTGGCACCCTAAGGAGCGGGCGCGGATGTATTTTTAATTTCATTCTTATCCCTGTGCTTAAATCATGAGAGCGGCCATGCGTGCGGGGGTGGCCCCCACCCTGGCGCCCCCTCGCCCTCCCGCCGCGAGCCCCCACCCGCGGCCGTTAGCCCGCGTCATACGTCGCTAACCACGTACAGAGTAAAAAGAAAAGAAATCTTAATAAGTTTGTTAGGGTGCGTTCGTTTTGAGTGGATGCGACATTTGTTGACTTTCATACTGCGTATATTTTCTCTTGATATCACTTAATTTATAAACCTTAATCGATATAAAGATCTTTGTATAGATTAAAGTTAAATCTAACTACAATACACCACAAAAACTAGTAACGGAGACCTACAGCCGTCTAGGTACCTACCACCGCGGCTACTTTTGTAGCCATCTAATAATACTGCAAATATTGCTATGTGCAAATATTACTACTGTGTTCCGGTTTAAAGGGTGCTGTATGCTAGAGAAATTACTGGGGTAACATATATCTTAAAGCGATGAGCGCAATGTGATGGTGTGTATACCATCTTACTCAGCCACGTAGTTATAGGCACGTGTATCACTTACCATCACGTGAATGCCTTACTCGTGTTGTCGACTAGTCGAATAAAAAAATATTAAATACAATGCAAATTTTCTAAGTACTTAATGTATTATTTAGTATTACAAATGCTTTATATCTATGACATTAAATATATACTATAACTTAATTCCTTGTTACTCTATTGAACTATTTTCACTTATGATTGAAGTTTATCTTCTTTTTAAATGTGCAGGGTAAAATAGGTGATGAGGTCTTTCATATCCTGTAAGTATAGAAGACCAAAATTAAAAGATTTAAATCCAGTAAAAATATTATTTTGTTTCAATAGAAGACTGATCAAAACAAAGCCTTAATTGGACGTACTATCAATAGTTTACTAAGAGATCAAAGTGTAAGTGAAGCCGCTGAATGCTGGTAGGCAGATCGGCATGATCTTTGTGGGAGGTCTGTCTAAAGTATAAGGAGAGTCTGATGAAGTGATGAAATCTAATAATTTTGGGCTGTCCATACAAAACTCGTTGAGAATTATAAACGGCGAACGAAAAAACACGAACGTCGTCATTTCTGTGAGCAAATTTTGCGGAAGTCTTCCTTCCATTCCTCCTGCATGGTGCTGTATATGCCGGAGTATTTTATGTAGTGTCATTAATGGTAATTCCCTTGTTTTGGTCCCCTCATCTAACATTTGTTTTGCATTTCACCGTTGACGCGTATTTTAGTGCCACAATTTGTTGTGTGTTTTTAATGCGGACGATAAATTAAGTTGACTTGGTAGGACTCTGTTGTTGGAGACCGTCTAGGTATTCTATTTCTACCGCCAAATAGTAATGTGCTAACATTACTGTGTTACGTAAATATGAATTTGAACGTGTACGTAAATATGAATAGTGTTGTATGCCAGTGAAATTACTGGGGTAACGAGACTTAACACCTTATGTCTCAAGGCATAAGCGCATACAAAATAGAAAACAATCCCTCTAGGCTGCCAAAGGTGAATCATTCGTTTTACACGCAATTTTTAAATATAGCAGAGTTCCACCACCGTGGAGGAACTTTGTTACATTAAATTAAGGATCATTAAGGATTTAAATTGGGGACCCCCCAAAACAGACACCCCTTTCGACAAAATGAAAAAGAAAAGTTGAAAGATAAGTCGGAAACCGCGACCTTTATAATCGCATCAGCAAGCCCGGAATTGTGCCCGTTAATTATTGATAGAATGAAACTTTTATCAAAACTTCACGAGCAGAAGCCGGAATTATTCGGAAGCGTGGAAGCCCTTCATAATGCCTGCGAAAATATTAAAACAAAGCCAAGGTGCGGGCCCCGCCTACTCCGCGGGATAGGCTGCGGTATCCACAAAGAGTTGCTGCTCTGCTTAGATTCGCCGACGATTTAGCTTAAATTTACTAATTCAAACATTTCAAAACATTTTAGATTATTAATTCAGTCCGTTTTGTTAAAAAAATTAGACATTACCTAAAGGCTTTAACATGGTTGAAATTTTGCAGAAATCGAGTCGCAATTTCCATAACAACTCTGCCCGGAAACCGGTGATTAGCTGGCGCAATCACCAGGACCGGTAACGGCGCCATCACAGCTCTATAGTTCGCGATGGGAGCCCACGGTGTCTGGTGGCGGGCGGTGATTAATATAACGCATCTCCCTCAACGGTTTAATCGTTGGCTGGCAACATTTTTGCCCAATTTTTGGGAGAGACACCGGGAGGCGCGCCCCCCCATCCTATTCCCGCTGCGCCCACCCCTTTCTTTCGTTAAGATAAATTATCTCGCGATCAGGACAAGAGTGTACGTTCAAATTGCCGCCTTTAAAATCCCCAACGTTCGGCCTAAATAATCCACCCTCACTACACTTTTCACCCGGACTACTCCTGGTTTTTTTAAATCATTACTCCCAATTTTAGCATCTTGTACTAAATTAAAGATTAACTATTATGATGTTGTTCTTGTTATTTCCCCATCAATTCAAATAGGGCCAGAGAGGTGAGAAATGGCCCAAATCACTCTTCTATTGGGGGAAGCCTATGTCTAGCAGTGGACGTCTATTGCCTGATGATGAAGTTGTTCTTACATACATAGAACAAAGCATGAGTATTCTCGACTAGTATTATAATTTACACTATGCGATTTTAATAACAAGTATTACCTCATTATGGATTATGAAAAAAAAATTTTTTAGACCTCTCTTTCATCTTGAATCTTTATAATACATATTAAATCATAATGAAAAATTTCCAAAACTGTTGTATCAAGATCATCATCAGCCGATTACTATTGCTGGACATAGGACTCTGTGATCTTCACTGCAATCAGTCATGATCTCGCTGCTTCCAGCGGTTTCCTGCGATCTTAACCAGACCGTCGGCCTACCTTGTGGAGAGTCTGCTAGCATTGTGTTTACTGGTACGCGGTTGTCGCTATGAGACCTTACTGCCTATCGGCCATCAGTCCTTCGAGCGATATGCCTTACCCAGTGAATTCTTGCAATTTTAAGAGCTATGTCGGTGTTCTTGAGATGATTGATATATGCCAAGATTTTTTTTTCTCTTGAAAGCTTTGCCATGTTTGTTGTAAGTCAACGGAGGAGGAGTGAGACTGTACAAACAGAAGTTGCCATCGCTTCCATCACGATCAATTACGAGTAAAGATTTCCACTAATTGTTTCGGTATTAAATTCATGAAGGCCGGGCCCGATTGTTTTGTAGGGATCGATCCATTTGTTATTTTGTTTGTTATTTGTTATATTTAACTCCCCGCCTTTCGCTTTACGGGTCCGTTAATTAATTCTTTGATATTCGAGTGTCGGGAGTATGGTTTCCTTTATTCTTCGAACTCCAAAATAAAAGTGATATTTCGTCGTTGAAACTGAATAACCCTTTTAACTTACTCTTGTAACGTTATTATTTTGGCCTGGGACAATAATAAACGACGCGTTGTTAAAGCGATCCAATAAGGAAAAAAAATTGATTAAATAGAAAAAAAGACGTTTTATTCCTTGCTTTTTACTAATAATTGTTAGCAAATAATTTTCCTGTGTTATTATTAACCCAATTTTAAACAATTCTTTATTTATTTAATACAATCCAAAAATGTACTAAGTTATGATTAACATCTAGGATATTGTCTTATTTAACTTACTATATTACTAATTCAGTTCCATTATTGACCTATTCTCCTTAAACATAAGAAAGACTTTATATTATAATTAAAAAAAACCTAGTAATTTATAAGAATTTTAACTTTTTCTTGATTTCCTTACAAAAATATCGTTTATTAAGCAGACATGCAATTAAGGGTCTATGGAGATATCATTCAAACTTGACCTTCTGTGGGCTCTGGTTATCACCAAAGTCCATCGAGTAACTAAAAAACTAATGATACATATCCTGCTATAATCATTTAGATATATAATATTAAAAAAAACTATATATACTGAACAAAAATCAACAACGATTGTAGTTTAGATTATTTTGTGAGAGTATCAAAATGAATGGTTGATTTGAATGATTGTTTAAATTTACATGAATATTACCTATATTGTAGTATTAAATACGACAGAATAAGTAAAATTTAGTTAGCTTATTGCTTGAATAAAAAAAATGTTAAATGTTTTTTTTTAAAGCTCACGTACGGTTTAGTATGCGAGTGGGCGCGCTGTGGGCAAACAAGGGGCCGAATTTGTTCCAGTATGATGTGTGCGGCTTGCCTCGTTTGCAACACCTACTTCCCTTTAAATAAACTTAACAGCCATTTTACTTACTTTTTTATTCTTTTAAACTTGATTTTGTTGTGCTTATTTCATAAATAAAAAGGTAAGCATACTGCGTCTAAAATGACTGAGTAACTATCGTCCATGAACAGCAAATCAGTTGCGTTATCAACTTGAAATTTATCCTTCACACTGTGTAGCGGTAACTGCAGCTCAAGTAGTGGCCATTTGACAATAAATTAAAATTAAATAAAAATGTGTCACAAAACGTTGAAAAAGAAAAAATATATGTCTGATATGATAGGAAATTTAGGAGGATTGTTACAAGGACTCAGCTAAAGAATTCACCTTCTGAATATTAGTGGGTAATCTATGCAGTACTCCACCGTCACATCACTTCGCTCATACACTGTGAAGTTTTATTTACGTGTAGTGGCTAGGAGAAGAGGAAGGCTTTCACCTAGTGGTAAGTGATTCACGTAGCGCTGGTTAAGATGGAATACACATCACCACATTGCGTTTATCGCTTAGAGGCGCAAGGTATTAAGCCTTGTTAGTCCAGTAATTTCACTAGCATACAATACCCTTAAAACCAACACAGTAATATGTGCACATTACTGTTAAGCGACAGTAAGAAAAGAATCAGTAGTAAAATATAATGAATTTTTTTAAAAGTAATTAATTCTTTTATTACATTTCAGTTAGATTCTTATGTAGTCATACTTTTAAAACATAGAAATAATGAGTAACTTAATCATAATCATCATATTTTAAAGAAATAGTGATCATACGCGTGATTCGAAGTCTTATTAAAGTATTAACTTTGTTTTTGACCAGCTGAGTATAAAATTCGTAGTTAACCATAGAAAGGATATACTACTACATATAGGAGTCTGAAAGAAAAAAAAAAATGTATTAGTAGATAGTGCATGAAATATTATGCTAATGTTACTAGTCTTATTATTATTAAATGATTTCTATTCATACTTAGAATATGGTAATAGATAAGGAAATTTTCTCAATAATTATAAGGTTTAGTATGTTTAAAAGTTGAAGTATCCAGGTACTAAAAAAAAAATCTCATACTTTAGAAATAGTACTCGTACATAGTTGTTAATTGCAATTAGATGTATACAACGAGTATCACTTGAACGAGAATTATTGGATGGATTACTTAAGTAGCTCAAGTCCCAACTGGATTACATTACCGATTCAAAATCGGCGTATTTATTTTATCATTTGAATAATTGGCAACCCCGTAGGCACCTAATTAAAAACGCCGTGGAAAAGTGCGCTTAAAGTACATTCAGCGGGAGCGCAGTTGAAAATAACGTCGGGAGAAATATTCCCGGGCTGTGGCATGCAAATTGCATGCCCTACATTTGCGTCAACACAAAAAAAAAACCGCACTCCAATGCGCTCTAATTCCGGTATTTTCGCTGAAATTCAGCTATTAAATACCGATTCAGAGTTCCACTCTTGTATTTGTACCGCTAATTGGCCAACCGGCGACGCGGTAACTCTTTGTACCGTCCGCCGGCTGCTGGAGTGCGTGGAGCCTTTCGAAATCAGCTCCCCGGCCTTCCCATCCACTCCGCCTGCCTACCGCTTCATATCAATAATATTTATTAATACAAGACTTTAAAAAAACAGCTATTGTATGAAATAAGCTAAAAATTAAAACACACACAAAATATCTTTTTTATATAAGCGCACTACACCATTGCACTCGGCGCCTTGAGACCTCTCGCAGTCTCGTTACGCCAGTATACTAGCTTACCTTTTTAAACTGGAACACAGTAATGTTTCTACAGTATTTGAAGACAGGTAATAAAAATAAAACAAACAGCTCTGTTATATCTCCCATTACTGGGACTGCTCATAAGGAATGTCGCTGATTAGTACTGCTATATCTACACTAAAGCTGTTGATAAAATATGTAGAGTTCCTCTCGATGTTTTCTTTCAACGGAAATTCAAACTAATTAGAATCAAACCCGCTCTTAACCGCCTCACAAACTGACATAAATAAGAAATATATTAAAAAAGTAAAAAATATAGATTTACACTTAAAAAGTATTAAGCACTCTCCACTAAAAATATTTCTAGTTTATACAAATTATATATTTATGAGATATAAATTTTTTCAATTTCTAGATGAAAAAATATTGAGCAAGTTAAAAGATTTTAGTTTTCATTGATTAATGACTAATATAAGAAATTTTTGACCTTTTATTCTCTTAAGTCATCTGATTATGAAACTTATCAATCATAATGTGTAAGTGTTAAAATTTTTGCAAAGTTGTATTATTTTTGTAATATCTTAATAACGTAGACATGTGTTATCTTTGTCTATCTTAGTTCTTTCATAATTTTTTGTTTGATAATGACACGGAAATAAATTGTCGGAACAGGCGCAATGAAGTATCTAACTGATAAACCCATCGCCGTCTCCTAACGCGCTAAAGGAAAGATAAAATTATCTACGCGTGGAAAATAAGTAATTAGCAAGGATGAAGGTAAGGATAAAAAAACTCAGCAGCGACCTTCCGTGCACCTCATTAAAGCGGGTCTTCACATTAGGTCCTACTAATGAATGTTGATGGACGCTGAACCGCCGAGCCAGCGGGTTCATTATCGAATCGCCTCAGGGCAATACGGCCTTTGTCAGCACCACTTACGGGCCATATTTGTTGCGGGGATATCAGCGGGGCCCACTCGCACTTGACGTAAGTACAGCCGCACAAGTAATTACCGCGAACACGGAAAAATCTAATCTCTTACACACACACACGTTCAGCGTCTTAATTCCCGAAAGAAACACCCGCGCACACATACAAAGCGGCGGGAGAGTCGTGGTCCTAATATAAATTAAGGATCCCCCCGTAATATATGCGATGTCTATGTGTTGGTATTGTAAAGTCTTAAAAATGAGAGGACGGAGGAATCTTTAAAAGGGTAGGACTTAAGTTGGGGGCACCCCCTTGTCCTCATTTGCCCCCTCTTCCCCTTCGGCCCTCCTCCGAGGGTGTTGTGCTCCGCGCAAACGCGTTATACGGCCTACTGCTTCTCATTGTTCGTTGTTTTGGTTCAATATTCGGATGACGATAAAGGTGGGTTAAGTGTTATTTTAGGGAATTAATTTTTGTTACATAGAAATGCTGCTCTCAAAAATGATCTAATAAAAGTTATACTTTATGTACTACAACATAAAAGAGACATTTAAAGTTATTAGATATTTTCTTTATAAAATGTAATTAAGTTGCATTTGAACTTCATCGGACTTGTATTAAGAAAAAAAAAATGAAACTCATAAAATTGTTTACGAATTAAAAATTTGAGTAGCGAAGACATTCCTCAAAACTTTCCAACAGGAAATGAATATCATGCATTCGACTTAAAAGCCTTTACCCTTGTATTGGTAAGGTACCATCATTGTCACGCACATGTTGTCTTACTACATTACGGATCTGCGTCCCAACCAATCGTATACAATAAAAAAACTTTAAAAAGAGACCTTAATATCAAGTAGAATAAGACTTGATGTGTCAGCTGGGTCGGTCTGTCGTGGTGTACGTTCATAATGACATTTATTAGAAGCCGTATTCCGTACATGACAATAATTAAAAGGCATGCACGAACCGCTGTACCACACCGTACCGATCACGTGACGCTTCTAGCATATTATTAGGTAACAAATTATTGGGTAGACGACGAAAAACATTAGGAATTCGCCATCGCGGTATTACCTCTATTGTTATTCATAAAAAACCACCCATCTATGTTATAAGTTGGAGCTGAAACGAGTACAGACATGTCACGGTCTACGTTATATTAATGTTCTCTGACGCAAGTTTTCTATTTGTTACTTCTTCTTTTTTATGTTTAACATTTAGTTATTTTGAGCGACCTGGTAGGGTTTTTAAATCATACGGACTAGAGACTAATGTTCTGTATAAATGTGTAGAGAAAACTAACTTTTATTTCGCTGGTTCGGTATTTTTACTCAACTAGTGCTTTATACAAATATTTTAAAACCTTATCTCTTTCACTGTGTGATCATCGCTTTAAGGTCCTTGAGATATGTTCACATTTGTATTATTTGTTAGGGTTAAACATGAGGTTATTGTTAAGCGTTCCTATTAAAATTTATAATGCTGATATAGTTAGTAACGTTGACGTAACTAATATCAATATCAAAACTATTTTGTCACTTTGAATACATGACACTGAGACGAAATGTTCAAGATTGACAGTTTACGGAAAATTATGAGGATGTTGGTACTGCAATAAATTACGACAGTCAAAATTACATTGATGTATGTACTCGTGTCATTTTTGTTTATTAACATAGTTTCAATTATATTAATAGGTATTAGGTGCAAGAATTTTAATCTAATTCCATCATGTTTCCGGTTCAATTTATTTCGAAGGCCGCAACAAAAAATCGCCAATAAAATCCGTCAAAGAACAGTCGCAAAACTCCAATGACAGCCCCCTGTGGCCTTCCATAAAGCAAAAGTGACGTCCCTAATGCGATCGCTTCACTAATTATACCAGAAATTCTCAAAAATTTCCCAACGCTTCTCCCCTTCCCTCCTCTTAACCCATTAACCAAAACTTTGGGAAACCCGCAGTTTTGAAAGAAGTCCGCTTACCAAAGAAGTTTGAAGTAGATACGACTTAAATCTCTGCCTAACTGATTGATAATATCCCATTTTTTTTTATACTACTAAGCAAACAAACATACGGCTTACCTGATGGTAAGCAGTTACCGTAGCTACCACGGGTCCAGCACCGGAGTTACCACAGGCGCGTTGGAGAACCCGGAAAAACCTTATCACGCCCTTTTTGAAGAACTCCATTTTGTGGCTTCTTGGGAAAACCTCAGCAGGGAGCTCATTCCATAACTTGATGATTCTTGGGAGGAAATTTATCTGGAACCTTGTCTTATGTGACCATTGCGGTTTTATAACATGAGGATACACTCATAACGATGACAAATGGTGCGATGATGAAATGTGGCCGTGAGCATCAAATCAAAAATTTCTTTATAATCCATCCCATTATACAGACGATAGAAAACGCATGAAGCAGCCAAATCGTTTTTTTTGTTTCATTAAATATATTCCCTCTGAGATTTAACTATGGTTTTGGTAATGGATGTAAACTAATCTTCTGTGTATGTCAATGATTTTAAAATGGAAAAAAGTTCTTCACTAGATTCTTTTGCTCGTCAGCGAAAACGTTTGAAACGCGATAACGCGAAGGGTTTCCGAATTAGTTAACAAATTTAACCAACAATCGAATATAACCTTTACGCTTATGTCTTAAGGTTGTGTATAGCGTTTATGTGAACTGGATATACATCCCAGTCCGTTGACGTGTTAGTGTTCAACTGATAAGGGTTGTAATTGAGAAAGTGACTGATGATTTGAGTTAGGGATTTGCATAATCTGTTACTAACTAGGCACACAACAGTGCTCCAGTTAATGTATTCAAAGGTGAAGACGAGGCAGTAAGGTGTATTGGATGCGCCGCTTTTATACCTACATAGTACTTCTAATATTTCTTACACAGGAAACGGTTGAGCAAAAAATGACTAAGTGTTACTTTTTTAAAAGATTATTGTTAGATTTGAAAAGATTTTTTGGAACACATACAGAACACATACAACATTTTGGAAAAGTAATGTTCTATAAAGAGCACTATACATCTTTATCATTTAAAATAAAGAAGTGTCGCTTATAGGAATAATGGGGAAATATCTGGAAAGAGAAAGATCGGTTGCAGAAAGCAGTTATGGCTGGACAACATCAAAGAGTGGACCAACATTCGGAGCGCTGCGCAGCTGATCCACCTATCAAGCAATAGAGGGGGAATTTGTAGAACTGGTGTCTAATCTTCACTAGTTGGAGGAGCGTATGAAGAAAAAGGAGTAGATAATAAAATAAACTTTTTTGTTTTATGACATAAATAATATAAATTAGTGACATGTTAAAAAATAATTAACGAAAAAGTTAACATAAATATCGTAAAATTGTCAAGTATATTATAGTACATGAATATAGACTTGCCTTATACCAAAAATTCTAATTAAAATCCAGGGCTGCTTATTACAACTTAAAAACTTTAGTTGGTAGGGTATTTTGAATAAACACTTTACACCACCTATAACCTGACTAGACTTCATGTGAGGTTATGAATCCACTGTATACAAAAACAATTAGGATGGTTTAGACCATTGGAGTTTACTTTATCAAAGTTAGTGACAATAAGAAACACACATCAAAATATAACGGATGATCTACGTTTCTTTGAAAACAACAAGAAGACAGGGATAAAGAGAACGATAGCAAGAGAAGAAAAACAAGAGGAGCTTAAGTCGTTGTTAATAAAGTACCTAATTTCGTTAAGATTATTGTGGTGTTAGTATTGATAGTAGTTCTAACATTTTAAGAAACAGGAAAGAAATGTTATGTAAACATTTGAAAAGGATGTAAACAATGAAGGAAATAGAAAGGGTGAGCACCGAGCACACATGGACACGGGGCGGCCAACGTGCCAAGATGTGCCATGGGTGCCGCTGACAGGCAGCGGCCGAGACAGATGCTCTTACACCAAGAGAATGCTGCATAACTATGGAAAATTTATGGGAATCTCTTTTAATACAAAACCATCAGAATTTTTCGGGATGTATTCCAATGTTACATATGTAACATACTTTAAACAAAGTTATTCAAAATGTCAATAATTGGGAAGGGTATTCCTTTTTCTTTTTGGATTCCAAAACGATTTTTCTTTATAAAACATATTAAATTTAAATGAATTATAATACAGTGGAAAAGAATGAACGAGAGTCTGGCTTACTATAACCAGCAACCATGAGGTCTGAACCACTTACCATCTCTCTTGTTTTATATATACGAATTCTTTTGTTCATCATAATGCTATGTCGACGCTCTAATTACTTTGTAAGTTAATCATCGCGTATTTTATCACCATCATCAACATACTATTAATCCTGGAGGAAAAGGAGATTATCCTGGGTTCCCGTTGAAGGTAACTAAACAGGAAAAATTCATGACGAAACGCAGAAAGGCATTTATCAACTCACTTTAGTTGCTAAGCATCAGGAGTGTCCGGCAAGACGAATACTTTTGTTTGAGATGACTGTTCAACAGTAGGCATCAATAGTTGGGGATGATGGTAATGATGAAACTATTTACTTCCATATAGTAAAAACTGATGTATCTTTTGATATAAGGACATATAGTAATTAAGTAGAGGCAAATTTCTGTTCTGAAGATTGTCTAAGTACCACTTCAGCTGTTTCGGCTGCCAAACTGTAATATAAAAATGTTACTGTGTTCTCTTTAAACTACATTGCGGGTAGTAAAATTACTAGGGAGACGAGTCTTAAAGCGAAAAGTAAAGAATTATATCAGTATCTTCACATCTAATAGGTATTCACCTGATACATGATACTGATACTAGTGGTCTCCGTTGAGGTAGGTGCTACCGCGGCTCCTGTATCTATCGCTAAATTGTAATATGCAAGTATTACTAATTTGGTTTGAAGGGTGCTGTATGCTTGTGAAATTACTGGGGTAACGAGATTTAACCTTACGTTTCAAGGCGACGAGTGCAATGTGATTTAATACATACCATCTTAATCAGTATTAGTTACCTTCAGGTGAACGCTTTGATGGTTTTGTCGCCTCACGAACCAAAAAATGTCTTTGATTTTTACATATGTATAAAAAATTGTAAAATTTTGAACTTAGATGTTTGATAACTTTTAATGAAACAATTTAATGATGAAGTATTTTAAGAGGGGTTCCACTCCATCCTTTCTTGGCACTTGGCACCGCCGCTGTCGGGGACACGCGTGTTCTATCGCTGAATCTCCTAACCAATTGAGTATGTTCACTAACGCTCATTAATACTTGTCGGACAGTAATAGATTTTAACATTACTGCCTTACAGTACATTTTACTCCATTCACACTTCCGGCTATCCGATGCTGAGTAATACTGTTTCTGTTATTCTATTAAATGTAAAACATACATTTAGTCGATTGTATGATATAATAATATATATACTTATAATTCACCACTAACCAAAGAAATCTCCAAAAAACAGAGTTTGTAGCTATTTCTTTATTTTACAATGTTTGTGGATTGCTGGTGCCTGTGATAGGTAACAAGCCCGTGTTACAAATTACTAGGTCTCCAACTTACTTGCAGGTAACATTACTGTATAACTTATTTACAAAATTAAAAATATTTGTCGTGAGATATATATATTATTATTATTATTATTTGGATAGTAACATCTTTAATGTTTTGAGCTTTGACGGTATATACTATATATGTACTGGTAGTAGGTCTCTTTTGTCGAAAACCGTCTAGGTTGGTACCACCACAGCTATTTCTACCGCTAAATAGTAACATGCAAACGTTACTGTGTTCCGGTTTGAAAGGTGCTGTATGATAGTGAAATTATTGGGGTAACAAGACTTAACTAAAGTCTCATGGCCACGAGCGCAATATGATGCTGAGTACACCAACCAGCGCCAAGTTGTTATAGATAAGCGTATCACTTACCGTCAGGTGAACGCTTTGTTCATCTCGTAACTTTTTACTTACAATTGTTTCAATAACATGTCTTCTGCTTCTACTCTTTAGTATTTTTCTCGTCTTTGGAATAGATCTGCTTTCCTATTCCTTTCACTCCACTTGACTCTCATCTTTAAGATCTTTTGTAATAAATAAAATCATGTATTTTAATATTTCAAAAAGTGATACGGTTTACAGGAAATTATTTTTCGGATTGTGTTTGATGAAATTTGCAATAGTTTGAAAAAAAAAGTAATAAATTATTTAATAAAACATAACGCCCTTTACATAGTTTACATAGTAATTGAAAATTTTTGTCAAACTTGAAAGGACTTAGTAAATTACTTCGCGTATATTAATATACATCATATCAATATTTTCGTTCCTAATAATATTCTCCAGACTTGGCTCCGTCTGATTACCATCTATTCGCATCATTGGGACATGCACTCGCTGAACAACACTTCGA
>DWLS01002719.1:0-17415 GCA_018246255.1 Pachliopta kotzebuea | reverse complement strand
GCAAAGATAATTTTTTTCAATGACCCTGATGAGGGTCCTGCTAGCCTTTCTTTCATTACTAATGCTGCAATGTTTGTATCCAAATTATTTAGGTATTTAAAAATAAGTTAAGATTGTTAACACTGGACCAGGTTGTGCTCTTCTCCTTGAGGCATATAATGTTTAGTATTAATTCTTCATATTTTCAAAGGCTAAAGTACCTTTCAAGTTAGAATACAGTAATGTTTGTATACTACTGTTTATTGGTAGAAATATGTGCTGGAGTGATGATTAGTTTGATGGCCACTGTTAACAGAAATCTTTCAGTGACGTGACGAAATAGTTGAATTATACATATATACACAATTTGTACTTCTAATCTTCATACGATAAATAGAAATTTTTGTTGCCTATTCAAACAATACAATCCGCCTTTTTAATTTTTTTTTTATAAATTATATTTTTCATACAAACCAATTAAATATCAAACAATACGATTTAACAAAAATAAACAAGTAATGGTGCCATTCATTGGCCCTTCTAGGCGGACAACTTCGTTTCTACGGTCCGTAGTGGAGACAAGGCGGTAAGAAAGTGGACTTTCACTAGGTAAGTTGATGCTTTGCTCCTTATTCTATCACACCTCATTTGACGCTAAGGGCCGGTTTAGTTGATGCTATAAATAATTGAAAACTCTACTATTTACACTAAAAACTATTTATAATACAATAGTTCATAATTTACGTATTCCAACGTTGAACAAGTAGCATAAACTTTTATTGTAGAGACCATTTATAAATTCAAACTTTTATATCTTTAATAAGTATTTGTACAATGACTTTAAAACGGTTACTAGTTCATTATTAAATTTAACGTTATTACAAAGGCACTGCTGTCACTATTGTACTACCAAAACTCCTATTTTTGTCACTAAATCATCCTGTTTTTTTTTTTCTTAAATTTTTGCTTTTGCCTAATATTATTATTTAGGGTTTTTTTTAACTAATATTAACATCATTTAACACGTATGCTATCTTATCATCTACCATTATAAAATAAGTACATGCACCTATGTGCCACTAAACAATACTGTGCAAATATGCTTTAAAACCGTTGTAGTTAGTGAAATTACGCGGATTACGAAAGTTAAGATCTTACATCTAGGTGTTGTGCAGAATGTTGTGTATATCATTCTAACTATAGAACTTCTTGCTCTTTAAATACATACATATGTAAGTATGTACGTATATTATATTTATGTATATAGTTGGAATTGTTGTAGAAATGTTCGATTTCCCTTTTGTGAACATCCGGATTTAGTTAAAAAACAAATATAGCTAAGCATAACGCACCGTAGCCGCATCCGTCGCCCCGGTCGGAAGGTGAAAGGCATATCGCTTTCAAATTGGAGCGCGTTGTAGCGCCGGTGAAAACGCAAGCGGCGCTGCGGGGAGGGGCGACGGAGAGGAACGAGGGGGCGCGGGTGTACCGGGAGACGCGGGGAGGTGAGGGGAGATGAGGGGAGACGCGGGGAGGTGAGGGGCGCCGCTCTCACACTGTTTATGTACTTAACGGCCGGCGGACCGCGATATACCTTCACTCCGTACATAGCGCCTCTGGAAAATTTGTTATATTACAACATTACTTATATAGATCCGATCAATACAATCACACACTAAAAATATATCAGATAGCACATCATGCGTAACCCGTTTCATGTTCCCAAATCGACATTCCGTACCTATACCTATGAAAAGATATATTGCGTAGTCCAGGGATGCTCCATGTTTAAGTATTTTCACTTTTCTAGCGATATATTGCTATTCCGGAAGTAAAAGTAATCGAACCTACGCATTTCTATGTTGTATAACCCAAAATACGATCTTTCTTAAACTGTCACCACATCATATTACTACATACGTGATGAAATCTGCATACAATATACAATGTGTGATAAAATTATGCTACTGTGTATTGCAAACTTTTAATGAATGTGTTATATATTAATAAATATTTTATCATTGTATAGCGCAGGCACTCTTAAACTTTATGCTTCTACAGCTGGACCTGAGGGCTATTTCTACAAGAGTAGAGTTAATGTTATATTTTATTTCCTTAATTCAGGATTAATGAGAAATCAGGTACGTTATTTGGACGTGATAAGAAAAGGTTTTAAGCAGAAGTGTTGAAACAAGCTTCCGCTTATCACTAGAGCCTGATAATATAGTAATATTACTACTTACTGTCCCGTTCAGACAACCAAGTAATTATCTACGCACCTCAGTGATCTTCGTCAACGGAGACAAGTACATTATGTAGTATGAAAACGTATTATAATATAAACAGTACGTAAAACAGATTGAATACATATAGCAGATTGAATACATATAGCATTAACTTATTGTATGAAACGTTACGGTACATACGAGCTACGAGCAATAAAAAGGCAACTTAATAACGAAGGTTATGGCTCGTTCGAGAAAATTGCTTCCATCATAACAGCCAGGTCGACATAAACAAACGGTTTAAGTATATTTTAGCACTCGCAAATCATCAGCTAAGATAAGTAAACATGTCGAAGTATTGCTAACGAACCTACCACATTATTCATTTTTGAACTACTGTTAACTGCTTTCTACATAACACGAACGCTCCGGATTCAACACTCAACATATGAAGAGGAAATTCAGAGGTGGTTGGGTTCTTTTAACAGCCAGACAACTATCATACTAAATTCGTGCCTCTATAATATTACATTATTTCAATTGTCAACTTAAGATCTGGAGTATTGTAGGCGAACACCGTAACCTTCTTCAGCAAATCAACAATTTTGATTGTTAACCAATCATACACCATAAATATTAATGGTAAATTATTATTGTATTTATTATCTAAGTAATACGTAATTTTGAAGTAAGAATAATATGATAAATAAGTGTATCCCGTAGACTGGCCGGGCCCAGTATGCATTTAATTAGGCTTCTTAAATTTCTAAAAATGGTCTGCAATTATATTTCTCTATTTCTGTAATATTTTTTAATGGTTTACTATATTTATCAAAGAAAGTTCTAATTAAAAAAAAATTAGTTACTAAGTACAAATATACCCAGCTTGCGGTGCGTAATACTTCGGTAATAATTTGTAGAACTTCGCGCGGCTTGCGTTAATATTAGTTTTCAATTTTACAATTAGCCTCAAAGATTGAATTTTTTTATTTGCATAAATCTAACGTTACGAATATCCAGCGATCGAATTAAGATAACAATGGCATTGAGATTAGAAATCATTACTTTCCATAGCGTAGTGTGTTAAATTCCGATTGCGTAAGCTGCACGAACACATGCACGGGCAGCGCGATAAGAGCGTACACCGCGGTGTTGTGTGTGTGGGTTGTTACCCACGTTATAGATAAAGCTGAATTTAATAATATAGCCTGATATGAAGGACGTTGCGGACGCCATAATTCACTAAACCTAAAACAAAATATTTAAGAGATTTTTGTTATAATCAATATCTTTATACATCGCGACATACAAGCACATAATCTTGCGAGAGAAAATTTATCAATTCCCAATTCTGTCACTTAACATCAATATGTAAACATTTTATTCTTATAGATTCTGATCCGGGTGTAATAATGTCCCATGACACTAACTGCTGTATGGTGCAGTGCAGACATTCTTAGAAGAGCCACATTATATGTATTACAAAGACGATCAACAACCACGTAAGACCAACTAGTTTAGTTGTAATTAAAATACTTTGTTCAATATATCTTCAAAATACAGTTTATTATATTTACTCCTTAGAAAACCTTGTGAACATACCCGCTTAATGCTATGATAATGACTTTAAATTAAATATCGTCACTACAATATCAAGGACAATAGTTTTTGTTTTGAAAACATTCAATACGACTTGGATCAAAGCGGCATCACCCAAAACGACGGTACAAAGTCCAACTTTCGTGAAGGTTGTCTTTTTTGTAATTGGTTTAAGTAAACAATTATCAAGTCATTGACAAACCAAACAAAAAATAAACTTACTTCTGATAATTGTGTGAATATTAATTACATACATCAGCATAATGTTCATAGGCAGCCTCAAACGAAGGTTCTGATTCTGAATGGAATTTTTCAAAATAAAAACAAGTGTCGTGATATCTCTCATTGATTGGATATTTCTTTTGCCGCAGATGGATTACCGCAGCAGCGATATTTTTGTAGTCAAACAATATTGGTCGCTATCGCTAGTAAAATAAAAAATTGACGGCAGGTGCAATATTTTGAAATGTGATTAATATTTACAATTATTACCAAAGCCTCATTGTTAAGGAAAGTTTAACTTATCACCATATATACGTTACGATCCATGGCTTTTTTTATTCGTCGAGTGATTCGAAGAAGTGATACGCCTGCCCATATCAACGTGGTGCTAGTTAAGATCGTATACACAGACTGGACAACATTGCGCTCATCGTTTTTAGACATTACGTGTTAAGTCTCGTTAACCCAGTAATTTCAACAGCATACAGCACCTTTCCAACCAGAGTACAGCTTTGAAAGAATCGCTTCGTTGCAGAACAGAATAAACTTTTGTTATTATTCCCTTAATTTTATTTACAAGGATTTTCTATTCGGAGACAAAAAAGACAGTTACACGAGGTCATAAAACAATTTACCATTACACAGGTAAGCTATTTAAATAATTCGAAGCTTCAAAATACTACTGAAAATGTCTTTAATTCCCTGAGCTCAATGATTTATAACGTTTGTTACATAATGTAACAAAAATATACATGTGATGCATGAACTGCATACTTCGGCTCATCATCGGCTACGTTGTGGAGGTTAGAGAATCCGCAAATACCACAATACGCGCATCCGGCGTCCGCCAATACAAAATGTCAGCTACGTCGTTAAACTATAACAGTGCCCGGCGACAATCAATCAACACACGGGTATGGATGTGGTAATTTGTCAGATAAAACGAAAGTAACATGTCACGCGATTCGATATATAAAAGGAAACGGCTGCAAAATAAACCATTTGAAGCTAATTGGAGGAAATAAAATACTCTGGAAAATGTACATATTTTCTTTGATAACTTTCCTAAAACAAAGGATTTTACAAATGTTAGCAATCTCATATTATCATATATAACAAATCTATAATGTTCATGTTTCTCTACATCAATCCACAAGTTATCATACAATACTACACATTGATACTATATTTTAAATAATTTATTCATTAGGAATAAACTACTGGAATATGAATAAAATATAACGTTATCTTGCCTGTGACCTTTGTACGTGCAATAAATAAAATGAACGCGTAACAAATTTTCATCTTAATTTCATATTAACGTGATTATAAATCGACACGAGAGCAAAAAAACTTCGACAGTTTTATAATAAGTAGCTGTAAAATAACATTTTACAGCACAACAAAAAATTACTAATAATTTGCCTATGATGTACCATAGGGTCCAAATACTCCAAATCAATTTCAAAGAGACTGACTGTTCACTGAAAAAACTACAAGAAACTTAGTAAGTAAACTATCTAACAACTCCTAAGTTATCTCTTATTTACTATATTTATATTAATAAGTAACAGATTTTGATTTTTTCCTAGCATGCAAACTCGTCAAATTTTTACTTATGTTAACGTATTTCTTAATGATTATTTGGGAGGCCTGTGTTCAGTAGTGGACTGCCGTAGAGATGCTGATGATGATTTTAGACTTGCAAACATGGATCCCTAAGCTCGATCCTACAAATATAATATTTATACTCATAGTATTTACCAACAAAGTGTTGTATCTGCGGAATCTTTACATTAATCATATTTTCTTTTACCTCCAATGTATTAGGGCATCATGACAATGATTAAAGTGGAACAAAGAAATACAATAGTAAATGTGTCTAAGTAAAATAGCGAAGTTGTATGGATACGCTTACGTAAACATTTTTACCATATCCAAATCCAAAATTTGCGCGTTTTCAGCGCTCCTCGTTCGTCATCCTTCCATGAACGATGCGTTGGCATCGTGCTTTAAAATAATCGTAAATTTATTTCAAGTGGTGGTGGAGCGACTGCTGGCGCATCCTCGGACGCTCAATGCCAATCATCAGGCAGCATGTGTATTAAAACAACATACCTAAATCCAATCATGGGTGGAACTGCGTATCTTTACATTACATCACATAAACTGTAAGAACATAAATAGTCCATAAATTATACACCGAAAAATATAACTATGACATACATATCTATATATATTAATGACATGACATAAATCTTCAGCTTTGGTCTTCAGACCGAGTGATTGATTTGTTAGATCACTTTTTTTATTCGACGAAGTGACAAAACCCTTAAGGCGTTCACATGATGGTTTTTTTTTAAATGTTAGGCTAACACTAGGCTATTACGGCTCCTCGCCTGATGGTAAGTAATACGCTTCCTCGTTACAAAATCTCCATTCCACATTGATATCATCGACGTGAGACAAAAGGTGATAAGTCGCGTAGGTTTAATAACTATACTAGCATAAAACCCCCTTCGAACCGACAAATAGTAATATTTGCACATTACTGTTTGGGAGCAGAAATAGGAATTGAGGTGGACCTTCCTAGACGGTCTCCGGCAACGGAGACCTCTCGCCTATTATAAAAACTTAATTTGTTTTTTAAAATTGTTACAAAATTTCAACACACGGGCCTTCTAAATTGTAAGAAAATTTCTTTATTCGCCTAGAAAGACATGTTAACAAACACAGTATGCCGATCACAGGAAAAGCTGCTGCTCTTTACCTAGAATTGTTCTCTTGGCAGAAGTAGAATGACGGTGAGGGTATTCTAACCAGATGTGTAAGATCAGGGTAGCCTATTCTTACTGATGAGTAACTTACTGTTATTGAGTTATTATAATTTCTGTAAGTTTTATCAATATTCATAATCAGAACTAAGATTAATCATGTGACTTATTTTAAATGATGTTAAGTGAGAATAAGACTAAATGATTGTGCTGCATGCTCGGCTACAGTAAAGCTGCCTTTATTGTTATAAGTCGGGACATGTCAGTGTTGTTATAGAGATTATCGTGTTGATATAGTAGATTTACTCGTGCGTTATGTTCCTATGGTATAAGCTTTGATAATTTCTCCGGTCTCCTGTTCGAGTGATTGGACGTATACCGATCGCATGGAGCCAGACGCTGCGTCACAACGCCTGCTCAGCCACCAAGCGGAGAACTCGGTTATTTTCCACGTGACGGACGGCTGACGTCGGCGAGTTTAATGCCTTTGTTATTGGACGCGCCTCTTAACCAAATCCAACGCTCATTCTTATTAACCGTGAATGTTTTTAGGCGTGAAAAGTATAAAACGGCTGTAAACCCTAAAGAATTTATATTTAGTTTCATTAATTTGCCTACATTAATGAAAATACAACATTTTTAAACTGTAAGCTTGTTCAGCTGAACCTAGTTATACTTACACAAATGAAGCTTTTTTGAGGAATACAAAATTTTTACTCATTTGGAAAACATTTTTACGATTTTCTTATAACAAAACATTTACGTGGTAGTAAATAACAGAATGCAATGTGCGGTGTTTATATATAACTATCTAATACTACCTTTACGCTTCTCATCACTCCATCCAATTAGGACAGCAATTTTTAATACTTCCCCAACAAAACTGGAGCAGAGATAAGTCTTAACATTTTCATTCTAAGATAACGCGCTCTTGCTTTACAAAATTGTTTTATGAACTTAGCACCTAAAATCTCAAATGAAAAATACAAGTTAAAAATAGAATCTTGGTTAATACGTAGATAGAAAATAAAAGCTTTCGTTATATATACCCGTAAAATATGTATAGTACAGAGAATTAAATAGACATTTAATAATGTAATCTTTATAGTAAATATCATCTTCATTTTAGCATATTGATGTCCACAACTAAATGATGCGTCTTAAAATTTGTGAGGAATTGCTGTTCTTGCCACTTGATGTCCAATGCAATCATATGCTACCTCTAAATTTCGTTTCACCATACTTTTAAGTTATAGCTGCCGTAGGGATATTCTAACCCGTACAGAAGAAAAGTTTACAATTAAGCAGCAATGAAATGGTTTTTTTTTTATATAATCTGAAAAACGGAAAGTTTTGAAAAGTTAATATGGGTACCTAAAAACCAATCGCCGTATAAATCAGAGAATGTTCCAATATATATAAAAAATTACAAAAAGAATAAAACAGAAAGCAATATTTAATGCAAATATCTAATACTTTTTTTGTAATTATCATCTAATTATGATAATTACCAGAGCTACCGTGCTTACTATAAGAAGTCGGGGCCTCCTTTCCCAAGGACATGGACGAGATATTTTTACATAATTTATAACAAATCCACGAAAGCTGTTGTTCTCAGAGCATATCCGTTATTTCTCGATTATTTGCTTCACAGAAAGCCTAAGCTCATAGAAGTTTGAAGCTCTTCACTTCTTCTGTTACCGATCTGAGCTGGCAAATATCTATAAATGCAAATAACGCTCTTACATTTTAACCTAGCAAATGAATATGTTACAATAATAGTTTATATAAATGTGAAACAAGTAATGCTTCAAATATAACTGAAATCACACGGAGTCGTTTCACGTCCAGTCAACGACCTCGTTGATAAGTTTTTTTTTTTACATTTGGGATAAAATAACAAAACAAGTTTATTGTGTGACCTGATCCGGTGTAGGTGTGTGCGTGGTGGGGACGTATAGGACAAATGCGGTACCGATAGCAGCGTCCTTGCTCGACTTAATGCCAGTCGATAACGCACCAATAGATAACGAACTACCTTAATGTTTTAAAATTTAATAATTTACCTAGGCAAAACACTTTTTATTTAAATTTTTTTATTAATACAATCCCTTTTTTATTAAAAAAAAATCCTTTTCAACATTGTTGAACCGCCTCCGTTGCGAAACAACTAGCCGCTTGTCTTGTAACGTCCCTAGTTCGATTCTGAGGATGCGTTTTATTGGGTTTGGTCGGTAGCAATGTTTTTGGTATCCACCTCTGGGTAATTACCATCCTCATATTATAAGTTTGCCGCCATAACAGCATTGCTGTGTTCCGGTTGTCAACATAAAAAAGTCACTGTCACTGACCTTTTTGGCACTTAAAACTCTCTGAAATTGAAGTCGTTTGCCGTTGTAAAACCAATAATTAATTGCAGTCAATTATAGTATATCCACATATAAGTATTTAATGAAACAAATAATTATTTAATATATTTTATTGATATACCATTCCCACAATTTAATTTAAGAGAACTCATTAATATACCAGGTAAAAAATAATATTGCTCCAAATAGAAATTGAAACGGGCGCGAGAAGAACGTCGCGAGCGTACGAGCAGGCGGAGGAGGGAGCGGAGGCGCAGGCGCAGGCGCGGGCGAGGACGCGGACGCGGGCGCGTGTCGCGGAGACAGCCGGACACTCTGCACGCCAATTAACGCGGCGCGTTCACACGACCGCGTCCGGCCGGCCGGTTCCCCGCCCCACTTCACGCTCAACACGTGGCGAGAGTAACGCAAACGAACGCGTCACCACCGGCCCGAGCATCCAGCGGCTCGCGCTTACCCGATTTGAAAATAGAGAAACTCAAACATTCGCCCGATTATCGGGATCGCTGTCGATGGTCGGTCAGTGCGCCGCGCCTGCGCACCGCCGCACCGCCGCACCGCTGCGCCTGCGCACCGTCGCACTCGCCTCGCATCGCCTCGCACTATTTATATCGGAGAGAACTGCGTTTCGACACGCTATGTATGTACATACATTCATTTTATTACCATTGTAGCCGGTTTTAACCTGCAACGATTAGTAAGCGCGGTTTATTTTATTGTGGCTTATGATGATGCGCCTCATCGAGGAATTTGAGCGTCTGTCGTGCCGTGCACCTACCCACATAAATCACTGAGTGCGACTCGAAACAAGCTTTATAAGGCGGCTTGTAAAACCACTTGAACAGATCAAACACGACCGATGTGACCAAGCGAACACTCTTTTTCATCATAAACATCGATTAATAGAATCGGACATGCCTTATCGGTCTCCTGAGTTAAAATGGTGTAATGTTTTACATTGCTTAATCAAGAATGATAACAAAAAAAAAATTAAACGAAACTATAGTTAAGAGATTATTTTTGGTTCAAAACAGTAGTCCAGAATTATTATGACAGAGGCAAATTATTTTTTGTGAAAATTCTTGATTTTCCTCATAACATGTTCTACTGGTTTTGATATACACATTACTTATACTCTCAACACAATTCTTTAAATAAGTAAGCCTATTCATGTTACTATATTGGTGATATAAAGTCATTGACTTCCAAACGAGCCAAAAACGCGACTTATAACTTAACGATAAAACCCTTACTTAACGTACCTGTATTTTGAGATAAGAAAAATTCGAATCAGCACTTCGTTTTTAATGAAGGCTACACAAAATCATTCTATAATTATTGACTTAAACCATTTGAATTAAAAATATTTAAAGGCAATACAAAACCATGTTTCGTTTCTATCTATGACCTCAAAATAATGCCATATAACATACTCTTAAAAGAATTAAAAATAGAGTTGTCTGGCTCGAATTGTGCGATAACACGCAAAAAACCGTATGCATTGATGTATAGCACTTTAAAAATTGAATACAAAAAAAAGATAAAAACGAGTTGTTTGGGGGCCTTTAAAATCCAGATATATTTTTGAAATCATGTCGTGGGAGCAGCATCGGGCTGTTTGATGGCGGCCGGCACCGCGGCAAAGCCAAGACAAATTTTTTATTATTACCTGCTCCTTTTATACAAAATACAAAGTTTGTAGACCTGCATGAATCATCAAAAAAGCCGCATATACGTACGTAGTAATAAGGAAGAATTCTTTCTTAACCGTCGTATAAATATTCCACATACTTTCATCAGGATTATTCAAAGAGGTTAGTAAAGACTGTTGCATGTCGATGTTAA
This sequence comes from Pachliopta kotzebuea, assembly GCA_018246255.1. Taxonomy (NCBI): domain Eukaryota; kingdom Metazoa; phylum Arthropoda; class Insecta; order Lepidoptera; family Papilionidae; genus Pachliopta; species Pachliopta kotzebuea. The sequence continues at coordinate 6,402 of DWLS01002719.1, read as the reverse complement.
GGAGATATCTAACGTAATTTATATTCGCAGAGATTGTGATGCGTAATGATTATTGTTACATTAACGGATATAATTAAGAGAATTTTTTTTTAATTATTACAACCTATTGATATGTATATACTTCCGAACGTAAACCATCCCCTAAGGTATTGGCCGTAATATATAGACATATGTGCGGGTTCGCGAGCAGAATCCTTGTAAAATTTACCGGGACAGTATATCCCGAATCCTCGGAATAAGTCTTTCTTTAGTTGCCTTTTACGCCACACTAAACCAATAATGTCAGTGGGAATATTCAGATAAACCACCACAGAGTTAAAATAAAAAAAAACATCGATATATTTTATAAATTTAGAAAAATTGTTGATAAAGTGAAAACGGACTTTCAGAGACTTGGGGGTCATAAAGTTAATGATAATTTCATTTATTTGTTCTAAAGTAATGTCAAACAAAGCAGCATAGGCAGTCTTGAATCAAACAAATTAATCAAATCGGTGGTCGGATTGGACGGTCGCATTCCTGGGTTTCGGCCTGTACTGGGTACGGTACCTGCGTCGCCTGTGTGGTCCGCGCGCTGGCGTGGCGTTGATTGAATAGAGACCTCCAATTTTATCACTTAGTGAAGTACACAAGCTTTTTGTAATGTCTGATTATTACTTAACAAATCTGTAACTTATCTGTGCTATAGTATCTAGTCATACCCGGCGCGTGGGAGTCTTGTGTCTGAATGAATCGAAATTTATATTCCAAACCCTCCTTTATCTTCTTGAAAGCTGTCCAGAGGAGTTTATAATGCTCGCCAGTAGTTCAAGTACAGACCTGAAGAGCACCGTAAGTAAATTATTGCGTTTAATGGTATTTACCATCTTGTTTATTCTTCGATCTTTCGTTTAAAACAATTGTTTGTCCAACCAGTATAATTATGAAATTATTGAGACGTTTTTTGATTCCCTGTTGTGAAGTTAGATGGTAAAATATATGTAGCATATAGGCCATGCTATTATTTCAGTTAAATGAATAACCATATCGCAGCAAAATTTATCAAATATTAGTTTTAATAATCTGGGACTAAGACAAACAATGGTACAAACAAGTGTGTCGCGAACTAAATTTAGCGCCAACTTCGTTTAAAATGCCGCGCACGAGGCAGGATGTTGATAAGATATTTGCATAGCCCTACGAGCTGTACCACATATACGGACTATTCGACATACGATCACAATTAAACAAATTTAAGGTTTTATAGTCAACACCGTACATTCATGTTATATCTAGCTTTACCTTTTTCAATCACTCTTAATAAACTGATAGGAGTGGCATACGAACGGTGCCGATCCAAAAATACTTCCTTACGATATTATTTAATAACCATCAGCAATTTAACCTTGAACATTTCAAAGTTTCCATAACTTACCATTAACATGACAATAAAGCATCATCTCTATGATAATAGGAATCGCAATAATATCATTAATTGTCTAGTCTTCATTACACGTAACAGAAAAATCGTTTCTCCGTATATGTAATCATTTTGCATTAGGTACTTATTAAATTATTAAACATAAACTTATATTTGCTATTAAATATACACATATATAATGGGACTTTAGCATATATCTAACTCATATATAATCAGAAAAATGTTCCACGCTGCGGAATTACAACGAACAATAAATAGAGAACATTTATATAACAATTATCACTACACTGCGAATATCACTAACTGTTAAGTGATAATGCATGATATTGTTAAGTATCGAAATAACGCTGGCCTGTAAACAAGAAAAAATATTACAGATCTTACTAAACAGGCAATGGATATTTAGTGTTAATATATTACATGTAATTACTACAATTTTCATGGTACAGAGTGCGGTTTGTACGTAATCGACCTACGGCGCTATGATATCATATTTGTTGAACGTCTTGGTCAATATAAGTTTCACCACCAAGATTTTAACTTATTAAAACAACTATATACCCCTTTTTCTTCCCACTAATATGGGAGTCCTATGTCCAACAGTGAACGTCTATCGGCTGATGAAGATAACCCTTTTTTACATTTTTTTTTCTTTTCCACTAGTTTGTGTTAACAACAATTTTCATAATCAATTAATTTAGTTCCGGGAAGCTTTTCAAACAAAAAGTCTACACAAATCTGGCTTAAACGTTCCTGTATATAATAATATAAAACAATTGTTGATAAATGCGTAATTTCTGTACTAGTAAAAAAAACTGAAATGTAATTAAATTCATGTTATCACTGAGATACAACTGAACGCATAAACAATAGCTCATTCTTATACGTTTCATCTCTTCATCCTCGTTATTGCATATAATAATTAGATTATAACACGACGATAAATAGAATAAATTATTAATAAAAAAATTCACTTTTTTATGCATATATTATAATAATTGTTTAAGCATTTCACTCTTTGTCAAAGGCGGACAATTATTTACTTCGTTATTACATACGTACTTTTATATTGCATTTAAAACACACATTTCTAAAGGTTTCGATTTTCTTTACATGGATGTTAAAGTAACTTCGTTCATTGTAAATTAATATATTATAATACTTCAGAAACTATTTAATAATGTTTAAATCATACATGTTACAATTTTTTTTACAAATTTATACCTGCCTTAAAAATATTAGATAAAGTAAACTAACTGAGCCAATGCGGTTTTATTCGCTATTATCTCTTTCTATAATGACATGTTTAAATAATATTGATTTAATTATTTTATTTATGACTTTTTACAATAACTTATTAAGAAAAACAAAAATTTACTACACTTTGTGAAATTTAATTTATTGCTTTAATCTTTTATGAAAATTACTGATTATTTTTAAGATTTTCTAGGTATGGCAGAAGCTGCGTTAGTTCAACTGAAAGTGCGCCTACTTCCGGTGAAGGATAAATCCATAAGAAGTCAGCATATTGGAAGAACATCATCCGCGAAACTAAATATATACAATTAACGTCTTTCTTAAGAAAGAAAACCTTGTCCTCGTTCAGAGAATAAAATGTAAACGGTAACTTTATTTAATTAGCATGATAAGACTAGATTGATCTGACTACGTTATTGTGAATTTGTTAAATTAATGTATAAAAAAAATTATTTGTTATTAATTTAAATAATATTTTTGGACTATGGTGATATCTTTTACACATAAACGTTCTTCCGTTGCAAGGAGAAACGATTAAGCGACTGTGCGTGAATGGCTCATTGCTGATTGGTAATTGGACCGCTCGGACTTAACACATGAAACTAGATTCAAAATGATCATTTACAATGTGCAACTATATTCTGTAACGGAATTGTCCTTTCACTGATAAATTGACCGTTCACATTTAAAAATTGATTTTTGAAAAGCCGCCCTTTTTGTTATGAAAGTAGTTATAAAGGAATACACTGATAGAAAAGTAAACGAAAACTTTATTTTAGAGAATGAAACAAACATCCATTTCCTGAACAAAAATTATCAAGAACTTTAGCTTAAAATTTTTAAATTCTCATAATCACATTATTAAAGTTTTTAATAAAAATTATACTACGTTTCCATGGTGTTACAAAATCTTTTACAATATGTTGCGCTAAACATGAACACAGTTACGGGTAACAAAGTCGATAACTAATAAAATAAAAGTTAATGCGGTTATTGGAATAGACCGTATATGGTCACATGCATAAGAGATTTATTATCAACCATCTGGTATCGCTAAAAATAGGTATACGCTTATAAAGTGGTGTTACCCTATTACATATTACAACTGCCTCCGTGTCGCCGAGCCTGTCCGCCACATAAGTTGTAGAGTTTTGATGGTGGAAGGTTCTTTCAAAATCACCTGGTTATGAACCACCTTTCATAATACATCAACTTCTCATCTTTTACCATTTCCAGTGCCCTTCTTATCATTACCTGTCATAAATAGTAGATTAAAAACAACGTTTTATATTTGCAACAATAACGTTTTGTGTATATATAAATACTGCTTCGGACTTCCGTCACCACATATACAGACCGGAATCAAGCTGAAATTACTTTGGACAGAAATACATAACGATTTCACACGGTGCCTTAGTTATTTAATAAGGATCTGACATTCAAAAGTTTCTATGCATCTGTAAACTTTTATTATAAACTAACCCTGTCTGACTCTACATAGTAATAAGTCGTTTACTTTTAACAAAAAGTCAACTTATGTTTGACTATAAGTAACAAAGAAAATTTATAAAAACTCATTAATATGTTATAATAATATATCAGTCCATATTATATATCCTCTATTTATGTTCTTTGAATCTTTACAAAGTCTTTTATTTAAATTCTCTGTGTCCTCTTTATCGCAGGAATTTATAATTTCTAGAGATGCAGATGAAATGGAATCTATATTTTCTTACCATAAATAAAATGGTAACGTTTATTCCGAGTTTTGTATTTTCTTATCACTAATTGTTCGTCTGCGGTACAACGTTTGTTAAGGCGAACATGTTCCGGCACGTGCCTTATAAGATCACGTTGGCCCGCATGTGGCCGTACCGTACACATGCCCCTTTATATCAATATATTCAGGATTTTTCATATTTACAGCTAGAGTCGTAAGGTATAATCTTAATGCTATACGGTTTTGCTAAATAATTCAGGATGAAATGCACAAATTGTTTACGTTTTATGAAGGGATGACCTATACCAAATAGTGCTCGTCGCTCTGAAACATAAATAAACCTAGTTATCCCAGTAATGTTACTAGTTACAGCGCTTACTAATCAAACAGTAATGTTTGGCGATAGCTTACCTTCCTAGACGGTCTCTGAGGACACGCACACCGGACTAAGACCAACCGAAGCCAAAATTTTTAGTTTTTAAACCTGCTGATGTAGGAGCTTATCAAACAAACTATATACGTTGTTCACTAATAAGATTGACAGTCTACATACATTTAATCGTTAAACATAATTCATGCAACGCTTTGTCATAATATCAAACAAGGTTTGTGCATCGTTCATCCAAAATCTGAAAGTTTGTAAATAAGGAAAAACCTCAATCTTATTACCAAGAATTTTATGGGAGGTAATACACATTGTTTTATAAAAGTCTTAATATTGTGAGATCATGGATTAAACAGTTTACGTTCGACTTATAAGTAAACGCTCATACAATAAATACATGCTTTTTATATAATACATATTAAAACTGGACTTGTGAAGTATTGTAAACTTTTTTCTGAAAGATTAAACAATTCTTATACACTAAAATATAAGTGTGAAAATAATAATGTCACTTCCTTAAATATGATTATTAGAAATGAGGCATCTTCTTAAACTTAACGAGGTAATTTATATATTATAAAGTATTAAAATAAAGCGCTAAACGGTAAATGATGTGGTATTATTAAGTTAGTTATGTTGTTTCTTTGTCACACGTAACGTTGCTTAACGCGCAACCGGGCACTTGAAGATACGTAATTGATAATAGTATGTCGCAGGATTGTTGCAAAATTTGTATTTTGTAATGCACACGTTGCGAAACTTGGACTACAATGCCATAACGATTCGCGTTACGTAAATATTATACAATGTCAACGAGTGGACATTTTTTGAATTAAGTATAGACTTTCACGTGATTCTGTATAATTGATCAAAAATTATATATACAATATATTTGAATACACACGAGAAATTTGCATTTCATCATTGATAATGTGGATAATATGAATATGTGACAAAATCTTTAGAATTAACAAAACGAATTGTCTCTTACGCGACCATATAATAAAGAAACGTGATGAACAAGTTATTATCACGCCCTTAAGTAATACTCTCAAAACAATGAAGGAGATAACCTATGATTTGAAAAAAAAAACTGTTGACTTTTGTAGTACTAAAAGCAGCTTCGGTTTAGGATCTTAGTTTGAGTGGAATGACTAACAAACAAACATATATATTTATTAATAATATTAGTATTTTAACAGCAGTTACCTCGTAATTTTTATTGTTGAGACGAGCAAAGTTCTAAAGCTACAATAAAGTTCAGAAGGTCCAAGCTAAAGTTTGAACATTAATGCATGCCGGCTGAGGCTGTGGTCTAAGACGGTCTCTGTCCATAGAGAACTACTACCAGTAGAATTGCAAATAAGAATGTTGTAATATTTGCTTATTTATTTACGTTTCATATTTTTTATTCGTTGATATAATTATTACAATTCGTACAAAGGTTACTCTTATGTACTTTAAATAAAACCAGAACATATCTAAGTATTAAACAGGTTCTCGAAATTGGGTGCGGAATTAAAATATTAACATTGTGAAGATGTTGTGACTATCCCTTTCTTCCATAATGAAAATTATCCTTATAGAATAATTATCACCATACTTTATGTGACCAAGACA
>DWLS01002718.1:0-17418 GCA_018246255.1 Pachliopta kotzebuea | reverse complement strand
AAAAAATAAAAAAAAACACCAAAACCCAACCCCCACCCCCCCCCCCCCCAAACCCCCCCCCAAAAAACCCCCAAAAAAAAAAAAAAAAAAAAAAAAAAAAAAAATATCTAAGGAAAAGTAGTTATAGGCACGCGTATTACCTATTATCGAGTGAACGCCAAGCTCGTCTCATGACCCAGACGCACAAAAAAATATGTAGTTATAAAAACTGATTACTTGTGTGTCATATATGTAAATTGTTGCGGCAATAATAAAATTTATAATAAATACATTTTTATTTAGTATACGCTAAAAGTGAATAGTACTACAGTAGAAGAGTTCCTAATTAAAGTGATCCAGGTAAAATAGTTGTCAAGAGTTTTAGAATATTTGATCATTGAAATATTATCAGGTATCTACAAAATAAAACATTTTACTCCGCGGTTTGTCCCCTTATCGGACGTATTAATCAGGCCGATTAGATTGCTTCATTGGGGTGGATTGGGGTGGAATGGCCATTTAAGGGCGGAAACTCAAAGGGTCGGTGAAAATAAAACGATGGCAACGTTTTATCGCTCCCAAAACGCTCCACGGATCGATTGCTACACCTGTAGAACTTTGGTCAATTGGGCGATTATTTGTTTTAAAAGATTTATTATTTCTTATTAGTGTAAATATTCCTTTTATTGTCTGATTAAGTTAATTTGTTAAAACAACAAGGCGTTTAGAATTGAAATCGATTACATGTAATCACGCAGTACAGAAAGAGAATTAAGAGTTTAAAGTAATACAAGTTGAAATCACATAATTATAGGGTATATTATGTTTATTAGGTATCTTTAATGCAATATGCTAAAAATCGGCAGTTCTGGACCGACCGGTGTGAATCAAAACGTATAGTCAACTTATAGTCATGAAAGATATTTACCGAAGAGGAAAATAAAGTATACTAGAACAGCAATTTTTGTAGTGGATTAAATTGTTGTTAGAAAATAAAAATTTGTACTAAGTCTAAGTTATTATTGGGAATATTTACTTATCTGTGAAGACAAAATTATAATATTTGTGTTCCTTCTTCTTTCAGTTTGTTTATTCTAGGAAATATGAAATAATTATTAGCATAATTGTTTTATAACGAGAATATTTATCGACGTAGTAAAACTGTAAAGTTAAGTAAATTAATTAGCAATGAGTACGTCTGTCTCCTCGTTTAGTTATTAGTCGTTCTTCGTTAAGTTATTTGATTGAATGAAATACCGTTGACGTGTTCTGTAGGTCCTGTTACTGAGCCGTAAGGCGTAATGGGAGCTATAACGAGCACCTGTTGATGTTCATGTGAACTTCCAAATGGTATAGAACCGCCAAATGTTATAGTTACATGTATTTAGTAGCTAAGAACGTGAAATAAATTTTTAATGATTACGTCTAAAGCAAGATATTTATATAATACACTAAGAATGAGTATTTAAATACCTTTTTTGCATCTCTATTATTTTGCTAATCATATTTACTTAGGGATAATGACTTTTGCTTGCGGCATCTTTTAATAATAAGAAGATAATTTATTTTCTTCTAGAAACACAGATATGGATTATCGTGATTTCATCATCATTATCATGATCAACCTGCAGCAGTCCGCTGCTGGACATGGGCCTCTTACAAGGAACGCCGCTTAGTTCAATCTTTCTATCATGATCTGTAGCTCTTAATTTACAAATAATTACTCTGTTTTGATTATTAATTTTAATTATAATATAATAATTGATAAAATTATTAATATAAGAAATGATCGCGTTAAAAGAATGAAAAACAATTTTTTTCATTGTTTAAAGCGTAGAATTTATGCACTAAACTATTTGATTTAAACATCATTTAATTTAGATCTCTTAAATAGAAATTGAGTAAATATTCTCATTAAAGTTAATGACCACTCTTAGCGTTGAAAGTCTATAACGACCCTTGTAAATGTCGATCAAATTCCTTAACATTTCCGAATAAATTAGATGAAATTGTAACAAGATAGAGATCAACACATTTGAAATGTTTATTGAATTCCTATCATTAATTACATATTATTGCGTTCTTTGTAAATAGTTATATACATGCAAAACCAAATTGTAAGCTTTGCAGTGAAGTAATCACTTCCCAAATTGTGGTCAAGTTGTGATTTGATTATATATTAATGGTTAAACACATAGAGTAATAAATAATGTTCTATCTATGTCGATGGATAAAAAGAGGTTTTATATTTCCGAAAAATAATACTAAGCAATAGTTCATTCCATAACGGAGTTTTGGGCATAGTAAAAATTATCCACGTGATGTACATTGAATCTAGCATGATGTTTTGTAGTCTTTATTTTTTTTTAAAAACAATATTAAACCATTTTAAATTATTTAAATATTATTAATAAGACACATCATAGTTATAATTTCATTCTATTTATTAATTTCGTGAGTAAAGTTGTACTCGAAACGCTTGGTAAATGAATTGACAAAAGCAGTATATGGAGGTAAGTTTGATTTGATAGGTTTACAATAGGGAAACTATTGATCAATAATTCTTTATACCATTTAATAACGTTGAAGTAGTTAATATTTAAATGACCAATTAAAATATTTAAAACCATTGGATAGAAACAGTTGAAATGCCTTAAGCTTTTGTACGAGCAAATCTTTCTTATCAGAAACTAAGTACTGTTAAAATGAAAGGCAATAGTTTGTTGTGTTCTGCACCATAATTTAGTTTTTCTGCTTAAATATCGTAAGAACACATATTATTAAGTAATAAGACCTGTGACATTAGATGCTCTAAGATGGTGTTAGTTTTTAATACCGCGTTACAATCCGTATAGGGTGCATTAGGATGTCGGGATCTTTTGCTTGTTATATTCCTATTGATTGTCGTATTAGTAAAGCTGTACTCTTTTTTAAATCACATTTATTCAAATATCGTAAAATTTTATTTCCGATAAATGTAAAGCCATGTAAAAACATATTATTCCCACTAAAACTGTTGAAAACTCCTTGTTATAAGTCAGGCGTCGCAACCTTTAAGCTAGAAAGTCAAAAATTCAAAATTTCATAGTTTTAAAGAGCCGAAATTTTTCTCCTTGCAAACCAAATATTTTTTGCCTCAATTTACTCGTTTCAAAAATATTTTTTATGTAATACAAAGCAGTGTTTTTCATAAAAGAAATGGTGGCTAACCCTCGTTAATCGATTCAGAATGAATTTTAATTTTTTTTCATAAAATAATATTTGCGGGTGGAACCAAGAGCCTCAGGTCCATATCCAAAAAGCCGCATGTGGCTTGCGAGCTGCAGGTTGCAAGTGTAGATATTTTGGCAGTATGAGACAAACGTTTAGTGAAAGTTTCAGGAGCACTGGATAGCTACATTACACGTGATAACAGGTGAGGATCAGGATAACGAGTGACAAATTCCTGTTTTCATAGACAAACGATTCTTTTATAAAACAAATCGTAAACAGAAATGAGATTTATACGGAAAACTATTTTTATTCTAATTTAATATAACTTGAACACGGTTCATAAGAAAATTAAAATTTAATTATTTAATCTTTTCATTCAGTACTCGTTAATAGAAATCATATCTCTGTAGCAGATGACGACACATTTCTGACTAAAACAGTAGTTACAAAACGCTTCAAATAAAACAAAAACAAATAAGAGAACTGTAAAGTATTCACATTATGAAATGTTAAAAAAAAAATCAGCTATTGGGGTTGATCCTGATTGGGAAATACTTGCGACAACCTTAAATGTGCAGTCAAAACAGCATTCAATTGTATTCAAACAGTCAACATATAATAGCCACAATATGCTGGGGCGATCATGTTTGGCTCTGTTAAGTATCATTGTCACGTAACTTTACGTGAGATTGAAGTTAAGTAACTTGTCATCGATATAAACATGTGACTTTCTAGTTTTTAACTATGAGTGAAGAAAGGTGTTTCTAGACATTTGATGAAGTGATTTCTAATTGTGTGTGTCATCAATCAAAACAAATTAGACTCTACCGTAAACTTTGAAATAAAACTTCGGATTTAACTTTAACCCCTAAAATTAACCCTTAAAATTACTTAATGCCATATTAGTCTTTGATTTGTTTGATAACGTCCGAACATACATTCCAGCGACGGATACGGGTTCGAAATTGATTTATCAATGTATCTCTCTCATGACAGGTATCTAAACATAAGAAATAAGTTACCGAAAGATGTTTGAGTATTTAAATTATGTGACAAATGCACTTTTAAGTTATAGAATTTTTTTTAACGTAGGTATAAATAATATTTTAAATTAGCTTGACATAATGCTGGAAGGAATTCTACAACGTTGCAAGCAGCTATAGACTAATCCGTGTGAAGATCTTTTTGGAAGGACTATGTTCACCAGTAGGTGTCTATTACCTAATAATATTGATAAATGAGCAGGAATCAAAACATCAAATTTTAATTCACTTCTGTTCACTTTTGAAAATATTGTATGAAAAGAAAAAAATGGATCATAAAACACATTTACTAATGTTAGTGGTGTTCATCACTTAAAAAAAGGTGAGATTTTTTTCCAACGAGAACCGGTCATATATTTTTATCAGCTTTTTTTATCCTACCTTAAATGGTTTGTAAATGTTGCAAGCGATACGGACAGACAGTTATATCCGTCGGCGCTTTTTAATTTGCCTCTATTGATTTCCTCAAAGATAGGTTTTTTGGCGACAAACTTTTTTTTTAAACCTTTGAAAACTAAAAAACATGCGACTGGTGGTCAAGTGGAGTTTTTTTTAGATATTTAGTTTCGGATTAATTATGTTGTAAGATATACTTTACATAATATAATGATTCGGCGTAAAATTATATTTTGAATATTTGTGATATAGGATTTATAAAACAGTAGTATTAACAAAAAAATTACTAATTTCAAAAAATTTATATTTACTTCTTCGTTTATAATATATCTGTTATTAAATAACAGTTGAACCGGAACTATGTAAGACTGTCACTTAGCAGGTGGAATAAATGAAAAATACTTATATAACTCTCCTTATGAAAGAGAGTTCAGAATTACAGTAGTGGGAATATTTCCTGGGCGTTATTTGATAAATCAACTTTTTTTTCAGTACAACAATAGAGTAATTACGTCCTCTAAAGTTGAATCATGTTATAAATAAAAAATTATCGAATCGCGAACTGGTTATAAGTCCACTGGCAATATGGCGCATAGCGCCTGGAAAATTAATTACAGCTTAAGGAGGAAAAAAAAACGTAACTGAATCGGTATTACCATAACAAAGACGTGATGATAGCTCTAAATGCTCACGACACGCCCCCCACTGCTCCACCATGCCGAGGGAATGGTTCTTTATGACTTCAAAACTTCTTAGGCTGTTCGTATACGAAGGAGTTCGTGAACAATTGACAAATCCTTTTTAGTGTTTGCTTTTTTTTGTTCAACGCGCAACGAAATGAGTGAGACGTTCATCTGGTGGTAAGTGACATGCTTGCCCATAACAACCTGGCATAGATTGAGATGGTATAAAGAGCGCCTCATTGCGCTGGTCACCTTGAAACAGTAATTACACTAATTTACAATGCCCTTCAAACTGGTACACATCTTTAAACATTACTACTGTTAAGAGCTGCAGTGGTCCAGACGATTCTGGACCTACCACCACTACTTACTAAATAAACAATCGATTTACTTGTTTTAATGTGTTTAGATAAATAATATGGTATTGAACTAATTTTTGTTGTTATTATATGATAGTATATATTATATTTGGCAAGCGCAGTTGGCATAGATTTATTGAAGTGGCCTGGTGAAAATCACAAGAGTTGAGGACGTCTGTGTTCAGCAATGGATAGTCAATCTCAAATGATGATTACAGAATAAAATTACCTTTAAATTTATAATTTTTTTGTTAATGTCTTAATGGAATAAATGATTTGTTTATTTAATTATCATGGTCTTTCTGTCTCATACTGTGTGTAGAGGGCCTACAATTGTGTTTCGCATTCGTCTGTCGCAGCGTCAACTTGGAGGTCGGCATAACTCTTGTTTTTTGGCTGAACCATTCAGCCAACAACGTGGCATGCACCCGGGGTGGCCGCTGCTGGTACCTGCGCAGGAAACTGCTGTGTGAGGGAATTCCGTTACGCGCTAATTGCCTTTTTGTGATTGAAAGTATCATTAGATAAAACGACTGTTAATTTATTTAGTTCAAATTACGTAAAATTGAGATCAATTGTTAATTTATTGTACTTAATGTAAACGACGACAAAATTATGTAAACAGACCCTACTATAGTTCTCATGAGATAAGAAGAGATAGTTGTAATACAACAGTGCTGTGTTGACAGGTTCACAATTTTATAGTTATTCAATCACCATAATTTTTGGCTCCGAAATCGAATCAGGAATTTCTGTTAAACAATTTAAAACGATAGCCACTGCCGAATACAGATTAATAGACAAAACGCCTTTTAAACAGAAACATAGACGTTGTTTTTTTGCATGTTCATGTTTCATAATTTTCTTTTTTGTTATTCATCGACAGCATGATATATTGGGTGTACACTACTGGATATAGATTATGTTTATTAATGTAATTATGTATCTACATATAACGTATATTACTTTTATTAAAGGTACATGTAATTTTTTTCGCTTTTTTCTTATTTTACATGGCTCATCCCAATAAGGTTAGTTAATAAAAATTCAATTTATGTGTATTACTCTATTATAGTGTAATCAGTGATTTTTTGCTTTACATGTACATAATCGTAAAATAAATAAAAGGAAGAGTGTAATTGATGGTTAAATAATTAACAAAAGATCACAGGTAACAATTCATTACCGATGCTCGAATTGTTTCACATGTAAAAAACTCAAACTGATTGTCGATCACCAAATGAGGATTTCTACGGACACACGCGCGGTATTTTAGCGAAATGTCGGTATTTCGAATTCACCGCCGTCTTGTACCCTTTTTTTTATTGCGACCTCTTTGGTTTGAGTGCGGGACCCACGCCGCGGGGGGTGCTACTGCAAGAGATAATATTTTCCTTACATATCTCGTCAGGCAAGTAATTTAGTTATACGGTACCTTCGGATCAATTTATTGGCGTCCGTTTTGTTTTATCGCCGTGTTGATGTAATCTTTTTATTTATTGAAAGGACTGCAATTATCTTCCGCTTTAGGTAATTTTTTTTATTTGGATAATGGTAACATCGGTATCTAACTGCAGCAAGTATGTATAAAGCCTTTTCTTGGCTTCCACAATTACGCAATTGTCTGCTTTCTTTCGTAGACCATAGTGAGAAAATATTTATTGTTAAGTCATATTCTTAAACCATTGATAAACAGCAAGCAAAGAAGGTGATGTAAGAAGCATCCTTCACATTAAACTAGGAGATTCGCAGAAGATCCACTTATTAATATACGCAGAATTGGTATTGATTAGGCAACATAGCTAGTAGAATGGACTTTAAGACGTTTGAATTCAGGTTTAAAGGCGTTGTAGCTAGTGAAATTACTGATAGAATGAGATTTAACACCTTAAATCTCAAGGTGACTAGTACAATGTCGTGCTGTGTATACCATCTTAAACAGCGTCACTTTATTATGGGCAAAAGGATCACTTACCATCAAATGAATTTCACTTAATAAAAATAAAAATATATTGTTTAATGACAGTAAATGAAGAATCACAGTTTTTGTAGTGTTAATAAAATATTCGTTATATTGTTGATATTGTACAGTGAAACACAAGCAAATAATCTGATTTCGACAAAAGGGGAACATAATAAAATAACCATTACGTGTTGAGATCGTTTCGGGGCAATATGCCACCCTTGCACCGAGTAATGATCCACACACATTCGATTATTTTTGTTACATTTCATTATCAAACATTACAATCTGTCAATTATGTGAGGATAATATTGATATACCCTATTATTTTCAGAAGCTGTCATAGGTACCACTGCAGCTTTTATTGCAGATTCTACTGGAAACAGTATTGTGCTTACATTACTGTGTTCCGGTTTAGAAGGCGATGATAGTGAATAAAATTAGTTAATGAGATTTAATACTTTATGCTTCAAGACGGCGACGCAATGTGGTGCTGTGTATACCACCTTAACCAGCGCCACATTTTTATCGGCAGGTGTATCACTTACCGTCAGGTCATTTCTTTGCTCGTTTCGTCACTTGTCCAATTAAAAAAAACCGCGTTGAATATTATTCTACATTACTACTCATTTTATTTAAATAATTACTGCAATCTGTACTAGCATTATAAAATGTTCTTTGATGGGTTTATTGGATATATTAAAAATATTCAGTACAATTTAATATATAACGTTTAAGTTATAAGTGGAAGTTAAGTATAAGTATATTTGTTTTTCAGAATTTCATAATGTCTATGGTTGTTAGATTTTAGTTAAGTTTTTACATTCAAGGTTATGTCCGCACTATACTTTCTAATCCACCCCACATAAACGCGATGAGGGTCAAAAGAGACCGCAATGTTGTGACCCGGGGTACCCAATTATGTGATTATTTATGTGTGACACGTCATTTAAACGTTCCATACACTCTCAGCACTTGTTTCAACACGCAGCTACAAGGATCCTCAGCGTTTCTGCTGTTTCACAGAAGTGTTAATACTTTGATGGTGTTAGGGAAGTTCTATTTATTCTGGTTTTGATTGGTTTGCTTTGGTTAGCAGATGTGTTGACAGGTTAACGTAGTGTTGTGTGGAACTATAGCGATGATTGGCTCTTTTATGAGATACACAAATGTGCATGTAATAAGCATATAAAAATAATTAAACCATAAATCATACAACGAATACGAACAAAATAGGTTTTAATAAAAAAGCCGGAGAATCGTATCAAGATTGATTACTTATGCTCCTTTCTCCAATCGTGATTCGAGATAAAAAAAAACTTTTACTTACAAGTTTTGCCCTAGTATTCAGTATTCAGAGTCGAATGTAGAGGGGCAGTAAGGAGTATCAAGACGGGAAAAAATTATAAGAACGAGTTGTGATGTATCCATAATTTTTGAGAGAAACCTATGCTCACAAGAGAGTCTTCTGGCTAATAAAATTTTCGCAATATATATATATATATATATATATATGTGTTTCATGTTTAAGTAAACTTTGAAATCTTGTGTTATGTATTTGACTTAAACGAGAAAAAATATTTGTAAATTTGATTATTTTTAAAAATAGGTTTTTAATCTTTTACAGGCTAATACGTTATCATCTTTTCATTATTACAATGTAACTAAGAATGCTGAAGCAGAAATTTTTGGTCTAAGTTTTATAGTTAAGACCCGCCTGTTCAAAATAAAACAGAACCATTTATGAGGCCTGAAAAGCTTTGTATTATAAGGCATGTAAGTTGGAGAACACATGTTAGCATTTCTAGAGAATCTAAATAAGCTTTACTTTAAAATATTCTGTATAATTCTAGGCTACGGTGGATGAAGTGTAGTTGATATTGTCTATAAACTCCACTGTAGTTCTAGTTAACTCAAAACCACATCATATCATCATCTTGAGACTACATAAGTTCGCAAAGTTATGCGACTAACCCCAATGCCTTTCACATATAAACGACATGGGAAACCGTTGACCACTGAATATATTCCTGCATTAAAAAACTATCCCGATCCTGTCGCGTGTCTATTTCAATGGCATTCACTTTTATCAGCTAAATAACTAACGCCCATTTGAACAAAATCTTCCGCCGCCGTAAGTTTTGACTGACAGAAGTTTTTTGGCGAATCGGGGTCGGCTGCCACGCGACCAAATTAACTTTATGTAATCCCGATCCCCGATAGTTGGACTATCTGACGGAGCAGTCGGCGTCGAGGGTACGTTTTTATAATGGTTAATTCGGATTAGATAATGTCCCACGGGTGGTCCCCGGATAGGGGTGAATTTAGGGTTGTTAACTGTACAAGTACTGAATTTATATGATTTAGCATAAACTATCAAACGCACATACGACAATCAAAATAGAATGTTTTTCTTACTTAATTAATGTTTTGTTGATTGTTAAAGTTATGTTGTAGAAAAATACTTAACTTTTATTACATTGTAATAAGTGTACGTTAACGAAAAGTATGTATATGTTTAGTCGTATTCTGTACATATTATTTCCTATGTTTCCTAAATTATTTGATGAAGACAAACGATTATACAAAGTGATCTGGATGTAGTAACCCTGGTTCTAGTAAGCGGGGGGTTGCTCCCTCTTGCAGCAACGACAGGTTGAGAGCGTCCTCGTGTTTATATTCGAGGGCTATTGAATAGATGAGTGTTTATGGTTTTAACATTTAGTTCCTATTACTTGAATTTCGAAATATATTGTGCGGTAAATGTTGTTAACACAGAGACAGGTGGCCGATCCTTGTTATCGTGGTCTGTGATAGAATTTGAATCCGCCTGGCTATCCTGTCCATCGTCATAATTAAAAACGATGGACTTCCACTTCTGAACATACGTCTCTTGTAAAGTACTCCTCAAAATATGATCTTGTGCTGTTTGGATACAATGGCTCCCAGCGACTTTTTTTATATCGTCTGTCCACCTAGTAAATGTTCAGCTATAACAAAATTACTATTTCAGTTATTAACATATTAAAGAATACTTTGAGCATCTGAGCATCATTCACTATCATATCTCTCATCTCGTGAAATTCAGGTGATGTAATACACCGGTATGGATAAAAAAATATATATTGTGTTCTTATGGCAAAGTAGACATACCATATTCATTTATTTACAATATTACAACATTGGTAACATTATTGAATGAGCAAAGCAAATAGTCAATGGTCTTATGAATATGTACATATAAGTGTATAAAGAAATTTAACACAAAATTTATTTACAAATCTAAAAATATGTTATGAAATATATTATAATAAAAAATTAGATTGTTACTCTTACTTTCTCTCTTCTTTGCTATATTTCCCATACGGTGACGGGTCAGTTTTTCTCCTTATTCTCCCCCAATTCGCTTTGTTCTCAATATATTAATTTGTTACCCATGTTCTTCTCTTGGCATTTTTCCTCCTTGATTTGAGCCTGTCTCCGGATCTCCATCCAGTTATTCTATAGAATACTGCAGTGCCGAATCTCCAACGTAGTCAGCGTCCTCTTTACATGATTATACAATAGCAGCTTACTTTTCTACATTGTTGGTAATATCTGACGCTAAAATTACTTTTCACATACTCGTTGCAGATCTTATCGTGCCTAGTTATTCTGTTCACTTCAACATTTTCATTTTAGTAGCTTGTATGGTATGGCTGTTATTTAAATTAAAATTTATTTTGTAATAATTTATATTTTATGGCAAGTAAAGTCGCGTGTAATAAGTAGCGAGGTAATAATAAGCGATTCGCTGAGCGTAGTTTGGGCATTGGCTTAATGGGGGCTCGTGATACCTGTCCCGTGGTCCTCTCATTGCCGCGCCGCGCGCCCGTGCTCGCCATTATATACTAAATTAGCATACCTTTATCAGTTTTGCCGCTAAAATGTTTTGTTTTTGTATAAAGTAATTGAATATCACAGCGTATACGCTGTAAATATACCATTTGTTCCTGCTTAAAGGGCTTAAAATATTAACATATGTATCATCATAATTTCAACTGTTGGATATCTATTACCATTCAAAAGACTCATAAGGTATGTACATATATCATAAACAATAAAGCGTTACTTTAACTTAAGACCTACCGTTATTCATCATAATGCAAAGAACATATTCCTGTGTATATTACTTTAACTATCACCACAGCTCCTGTTTCAGCCGCCGACTGAATTATATGTATACATTATTGTGTTCCGCTTTAAAGGGCGTTGTAGTTAGTGAAATAACTGGCGTAACGAGACTTAACTTCTCGTACTCGTTATTTTGAGATAATTAATTAAGCATTAGCGTTGATAATACGTAGATCGAAAGCAGATTTTTGGATATTTTGTAGCGCACCATAAAATTTTGTTATGAAATGTTTTATACGCCAAAATGCTAAAGCGCCTTGCTAAACTTTATAGCAAATATGTTAAAAAAATGGTTTCTTGAAAAGTAAAGTAACGAATTACTTTATTCATTAAAGACGATTATTAGGTTCACCAGTTAAGCAACTTTAATATACATCATATCACATGTTTAGTTATTAGTGGAAAACATTTTATTTATACATACTTTAAAAAGTTTTGAGACTTTTTGGAAGTTTTGATAGTTATTGGTAATACTGATTTAGGAGAAAGATTATATCGTTTAAAAACTATAACTTCAACCTTGAGTCTCTGCTTGTGATAGAAACCCTCAAGTTCCGGTAGTGGTAACATTAAGAGAAGCTTTGTATTAATATTTCGTTTCTCTTGAAACCTAGGACGGTACTCCATCAATAAGCCAAGGCTAAAAGGGTCTTATTTGCTATTACTGTTTTATTCTTTCCCGATACGCTAGATATTAAAAATGCAGTTTTTAAATGTATTTGCGATTGTATAATCGGAAGTAAATTAATTTGTTTTAAATTGTATAAAAGGTCGATAGTCCAATTTCCAAGTACTCGTAGCTACTTTACAGATTTTTGTTAGTTATGGTTGTTATTAGTATGTTAAAACAGTAACGATTGTTTAAGTATTTTGATTTATTACCGTGGCTGTGTTAGAGTGTGAGGATATTCTGTAAAAACAATCTAAACAAAAGGGAACAGCAGCACGCTGGACAGCGGACCGGCTACCGCACTGTATTACAAGCCGCCAAAACGTGAAGCATTAATCATTGGGAACCAGTATCTCTTTAAGCCTATGGGCGCGTAACACCATACAATTAGCCACCAAACACCGGTTCCATAAACACGGCTCCCTAAATTAAAGAGCCCAATAATGAGGGATCCCTGCCTTATAATAAGGAACTCCAACCCGAAGGGACTCATTAATTCGAAAATACACAGGTATCATCATTTTATTGAGTGACATTGTTTTACTCGTACATTGATGAGATACAAAGTCGTTTGATTTACAAATAACTAAATTAAATCAAAACTATAAGTTTCCTTTATTATATGTGTCCTAATAGAAATAAAAAATTAACTAGATAAAATTCAGTCTATCCAGTAAGGAGTATCGTATAGGTAGACATAGATTCAAATATAACACAATCTTTAATTGTGCGTTCACAATTATATCTAATCTAATAGGAGAAAAATTGTCGAAATGATGGAGTAACTGCTGAAATTAATTTATAAAGGAAGATAAGGATTAGATAGTATTATAATTTAAATGAGGATTGATTCATGTGGTATCTGTTAACACGCACTAGGTCAGTGTGACAAATGGTTTTGATATTCTACTTATATGAGGTCTCAAACCCAGCAGTAGGAACATCCAGAGTGCTGTTTTTTATTTGGGAGATTACAATAGTCTTGTACCACAAATGAGTCGACTAATAAAAATACACCTTCATAGAATACTATATAGTAAAGTGAATGGTGATGAATCTGTTTTTAAGTGTCAAATACAAAGTTTTTTTATGCATTTTGTATTGTGTAGCTCATCTCATCTCATCACCATCAGCTCGCCGCAGTCCACCTCACCTATACGTAATACAAATATCTAGATATAAGCAACGTATGCAATAAGAACAGTCAATAAACTATCGTTTTAAAGCTAATATGCCATATTGTTTTATTAATTCTCTTTTTGGTCGGCACGTCATTAGGTAGCGACCCTGCCAGGATTCGAATCCGGAATCTCGTTACAGATGGATTTATTTTTTGGTAACATAAAAAACAAGGCGTGTTATTGCTAGCTTATCTTTCCTTTTCCAAAATATACCATATATAGAATTTAAGTACCTACGAACTATGTATTCTCAAATCTTCTCACCAAATCCTACTTTTTCTATATGATGCGAATATTTATCAATCTGCATTCTCCGTGTGCTTGTTTGATATCGGTATGACGACTTCCTACTTCGTATCGAGGTTACAGTCTGCCGTCATTACTAGTAGCGGCATACCGTGTGCCAGTTTATCACCCGTACTCTAATAAAAAAATCAATATAATGTAAAATCTAGTAGATACAGATAATGACTTACCGCGTGTACAGTCAACAGATAGACTTATCATGGCTTCATTTTATCCGAACATTTAAAGCAAGTTTTGAAAATAAAGTTATATTTATTAATACTAGATCACTCTACGATACAATAATTTTGTCGCAATTTCTCATGGTTTTAAATAACAATCTGGCTATCAATAGTAAAACATTCTAGCCATGAATATCGTGACTCTTATACCATATATGAAAGCCGGAACTCAATAACGGACAATACAGATGGATAACAGAATATTTACAATATAGTCTTAAACATATATTTATTAGGTAAAATATATAATATTGAATAAACAAGACTATAGTTACAAAATAGAGACTTAAAATTTTGTTTGAATGATGTGATGACCAAATTGAACATCGCATTAGTATGAAGTTTGCAAATTTTCTAGAGCTAAAGCCCATGTCAATTAATAGTGCTTGTGACATTCAGAAACTTTACAAAAATATTTAGGTAGTTAGAAAAATACTACCACCATCATTATTTAACAAATATCTTCGTGTTGTAATGCAAAAGGTGAGCCACTTTATCATGGATGGTCAAGGTGGCAGTGGTGTTATTTTAAATATTTCGATAACTATTTTGTTAGCGGTATAGTAATCGCCGTCGCGTTGCGTCGAGGTGTAATATAATTCCCTTTCGATCCGAACACCAATCAAAACCGTCGCCGATACGAGAGCTTTTTACACATCCTTCGAGATGAGACTTCATCCATTTTTCATGTGGCGGATGAGACAAGATCCCTTTACAAACTACCGACACGTTCCGCTCAAGCGGTTATAGTCTTTATTGAAAAGTGATTGGGTTTGTTGGGAGTGTATGTAATATGTTTGTTTGTCTGTTTGATCGCAATTAAAGCGCAGAAACGCACGTCATTAGCGCACACGGCAATATTCCACGCTACTTCTTGCCGGTAAACCGGTGCATACGCGCAGCGACATGTGTTTTGACACTGTCGTTGCTACAATCACATGCTGTTATAACTTCTACAACCTTCATTATTAAGTACATTTTTGTATGTTTCAATAGTATTGATAGTGTTGGTTTATAGCTGTTTGTTGTCACTGTGAAGTCATTTCCAACGAGGCCCCATAACAGATGTCCATTGTAATATGATCCTCAGTTCGGTATTTTGATGAGATCCTAGCGATTTTAGTGCGAGTCGTAATGGTAAGCTTGCTTATTAGAGGGATAAGCATTGACTTTGTCGCAGGTGATTTTTTTTCCTATGGTATTTCATTATGTTATTGCTGGAGGAAAAGTCGATATTGTTACTATAAATTGTATTATGGGAGATGTGAGATATAACAGGAACACACGCAGTTTGATAAAGAAATGCCAAACGTGATTGTATTATATCACTGTATTGTGCCGACTCATGATATTACAGGAACATATAACATTGTCCAGTTAAACAATATAAGTTCGAATTATGTTTAAACATTTACTAATGTTGACATCGGATCTCTATCATCGTCATCAGCCCATAGACGTTTAATGCTGCTTACTAGGTTTCCCTATAAGATCTCTAGAACTATCGGTCCTATCGCATTCGGCAGTTAAAAAATTAGATACAAGAATACCTCGTTACCTTGGGAAAATATTGCATGATATATTTATGTACTAACGTTCACATGTGATTGTAGTAATTATGTAAACTAAGCTATCATTAATCTCTGAACGGATAATCCAGCAATAACAGATTAATGATCGAAAATGGCAAAAACTTGTTCCATATTCTCATTAAGGGAAAATTTATTTATCATCGTCAGCCGATAAACGTCCACTGCTGGAAATAGGCCTCTCAAAAATCTCCATCCTGATTTCTCCTGCGCGGTCTGTTTCCAGTGGTTTCTCGTGACCTTCACCAGAATGTCGGTCCACCTTGTGGAAGGCCACCCCAGCTCTCTTTACCGGGACGCGGCCGCCACACAAATTTCTTAACGAATTTATCAATTCAAGCTATCGATGGGCGTTTAATCACTTTTCTTTTACACAAATAACTCATAATATCAGTTTATGGGATCGCGCTTTCTGGTTATAATGTGACGCAATCAGGTGGCCCTGAATGTGCACATAAAAAAATGTGCGAAGATCTGTATGATGAGCCTAATTCCATACTTGAAATAAAGCGCGACAACAATAGGGCTGTGGTACTAATATTTAAAGGCGTACGTGATCATAATGATGAATCGCATACTTATTTTGAAGAAAATATGAAAGGTCTTCGTCCACAGAAAAGTTTGTCTTTATTAAAGTCAAATAAGAAAGGTAAAAGAAAACATACCGGCAGTTATAAAGAAAAAGTCCTCAGTGTTTAAAATAAATCTTAATTATTCTTTATATTAATGAAAAATCCACACGTAGGAAAGATTGTTTATAGACTATACTTCATTAATTTCTTTTAGAAAAAACACTTTAATTTCCTCGTAGCAGATAGAGGATATTCACCACCAATGAAATCCAAATCCATGTGTATCTTTGTAAAATATTGGTAAATTTTTTTAAGATTAAAATGGTTTGGACATGAAAAACCGATTACTTTATTTTTAGACCAGTTTTGCTGTGAAGAAAGTTTAATTATTAAGTAAAAAGCAGATGACCTGAAATTAAATTTATAATAACAGATGTGTACTGTATAATCACTTTCTTTATTGACAATTATTTTTGACTGGACGTAGACTATCTACCGCATCTCCTATTTCCGCTGCCAAACACTATATTTTGTGTTGTATGATACCTTAGTAAAATTATTATGGCAATGACAATTTTTTTTTTTAAAAGCGACGGGCTTATATATTGCTAACTAACGTCCAATTAATATTCGTAAAACTGCAATTAGGTAAATTGTGTACCCATTTCATCGCGTCATTGAATATAAAAAGAAAATCAACATAAATTTTATTTGCAAATAATTCACAATTACGATGTGACAGCCCTAAAGTGGAACAATAGGCGCTCGCAATTGAGTTTTTCTAGAATCCGCAATGAGCGGAATATGTTGGGAGCGTGGCCGTCGGTCATTCCACTGTCCGCGCCGCTCGCCAATCATAACGCGAGTCGGCTGCGCGTAGGGCTGCCAACACAACTAATTCCTTTTTTTTTTAATCTACGAGGCGACAGGCAAAGTGTTCACCTGATGGTAAGTGATACGCTTACCCATAACGAGGCGCTAGTTTTTTTTTTATTTACGTATGTATAGGTTAATGCTTGACCACGATCCCACCTGGTGTTAAGTGAAGATGTGGTCGATGATGGTAAAGC
>DWLS01002717.1:0-17420 GCA_018246255.1 Pachliopta kotzebuea | reverse complement strand
TACTATATTTTGATTTGATGTCTTGTGCCATTTCAAGAGAAAACATCAGGGAAACATGCACGTCTCAAAAAGTTGCGTAGAAATAACTTAATTCCCCGTAATCGCTAATAAACTTTAATGTCCCCTCAAAGAGGACATCGGAGTGATAGGCTAGAATTACGATGTCCCACGAGAGGGGACAACGGAGTGCAAAGGGTTAATTTTACCATATGAACAGTTATTTTTGCATGCTTTATAATAATACTAATATGGCATCGAATACACGTCTAATTGCAGCAAAGCACGAGAATTAACTAATGCATGCCGCTGATCTACCTTCAGTGCACTAACACGCAGCTATGGCCAACCCTACTGACAAGCGCTTCTATCAGCTGGTGAGTCACTTTCGTATTAGAAACTGTTCTATACTTAGTAAAGTCTTATTTGGACTCGGGGAGGAAATGTTCGAGACGTACATAGACAGGTATTGTTTCCCCAGAAGATAGTATTAAGCGTTTGCTTAAAAAATCATGTTAATGTACTTCAGGGATTGCTGTCAGTGCGATCGAGGTAAATAAGCTTCTTAAGCACTTTCGGCCTAGATGATGCCTTATTCTTGTAGTCTACCATAGACCAGTTCCTAAGTTTAGTCCATATAAAGAATCTTTCTTTGTAACTTCAGTAGTGAAAGAGTGTGCCTTTATATTACATTAAATGATGATATCAAAGGTGATGTAAAACAGAATTTCTAAAAGATCACTTTAATAGAGGGAAAATATCTATTTCGTTATTTTTTTTATACATAAATGCAATGTATAATAATTTAGATATTGCACATTCTATCCTATGATACGAAGACCTTGCAAAGTATCTCTGTGTAATGAATTATGCAAAAGCTGGGTTATATTAATAAAAAACGTAAGGATACATGAATTTTATCCAATTCATATTACCTAAGGTTTTATAATGGTTATTGCTTTTTTTTTGCCTTTAACTTCATGAATAAGCGACATTTCTATCCGACAATCCAGTGAGATAAGAAATTTTAAAAGTGCGTGAAATAAAAACATATAACTAAACTTTTATATAATATATACATATACAACTTGATATGTTTAAGTAAGACTTACCTCTCACAATTATTTTATTTTTTATTTTATTTTAAGTATTATATATAATTAATAATTAAAATTTTCTATGTCGTAAACGCGTTAACGATAAAAATATAACGTTTATTTATTGATAGAGTCACGATATAAGTAAAAATAAATTTTTGAACATTATGCAGTCTTTCAACTAGTATACAAAATATTTAATTGGTATATTTTAGAAAACTGCGACGGTTTGTTACTAATAATGTTTTTGTATGATCGTCTATATTAGAACTGCTTCTATTAAAACTCGTGCTTAATGAAAAACTTGGTTTTCTTAATCCGTACTAAAACTTAACAAAACCAAATGGATGAGTCTGTTGGGCTAAAATAACCTTTACATTAGTCTAGATGTTTATTTACCGATGATTCATAAACATGCTCTCTTGTTATACTTATATGAAGTCTGAACTTATTTTATGCTTGCATTAAATCGTTAGGATATTTAAAGAAAACTATTATTTGTTTTGATGGAGCCGCAACGTTTATTACTTTTTTAATATGTTTAAAATATTAAATACGTTTACTAATATATACCTCTTGAGGTGTAAGAAGTTAGGTGCCATCCTTCCAGTAATTTAGTATGGCTCCATTAAAAAAGGTACTCAATTTGTGTTAACTGTCGTATTATATAAAACAAGACTATTTCTAAGAACTAAGACTATGTTACTGTGAACCAATAGACAGTCAGTTCGTAATAAAATCTTCAATTATCCTTACGCCTTACGCTGCAGCTTCCAATATCTTTACCAATTCGTCGGTCTATGTTATTGTAACGAATATCTCTCTCTTTCTCTCTTGTTTGTATCACCTCTAGAAATGTATTAAATCATTTATATACATACATACGTATAAACATGCTTTGTTGACGCGCAAATGTATACATTACCATAAATACTTCCTGTGTCAGCTTGCCGACTTACTGAGAACTGCACACGTGTAGTTATCACTTCTCAATTGCTTTGTTATGGTCCTTCACGTGTATACTAGATGCGAACTGAGGAAATGCAAACATGTATGCATTGTCATTTAAATTGTTAACCAAGCGGACGTTTTGATTATTCCAGAAATTTAGGATTCAGTGACTGAGCTGTTTTGCCAAATCATAATCTTTAGAAGATTTTTATAGTATAATCATTACTAGCCCGATAACACTCACTGCTGAACATGGCCCTCTTTCAAAGACCTTCATGCGGAAAAGTCCTGCGCTGTCTGCATCCAGCTGCTTCCTGCGACCTTCACCAGATCATTGGTCCACCATGTTGGGGGCCTGCTAATACTGCGTTTGCTGGTACTCGGGCGCCACTTGAGGGACTTATTGCCTCATTGGTCATCAGTCCTTCGAGCGATGTGTCCTGCCCATTGTCAATTAAGGTTAGCTAACCTAAAATGGCTAATCCTAATCTTAACCTTATAGCATAATATTATGTAACAATAGCCGAAGATGGTGAGTCGTGCTCGTCGAGAATAATCTGGGTCTAGTACATAGCCACAGACTCGTGATAGCCATGTGGTTTGAACGCCTACCTCCCACTCCGAAGGTACTAGGTTCGAATCCGGCCTGCACCAATGAAATTTATGTGCAGTTAGTATAACACTAATATCACGTGCTGTAAGACATGTATGAAATCGCGTGGGGCTATAAACCTTAAAAAAAATAGGTAGTCACAATACAGCAGTTGATATGCAATCTGAGTTTGGTCAAGTAGCATTCAGATAATTCATCCAATATCCAAATTCAATAATTTTGCTTCGGAATTAGATCTGATCTCCGTTTTACAAAGCAAACGTTGTACCATGAAAACGTTTGTTAATGAATCTTTGAGAACTGATCAAAATTGTACACGATGTAATGATGTTTTCGTCTGCACAAAACTCATGGAACATTTATGGGGCTTGGTGTCACATCACACATTATCAACCGAAAGACGTCCACTGCTGGACGTAGGCCTCCCACAATAGTGGGGGCTCGGTGTGCGCTTCATAAATGAAAAAAAAAATTAAATTAAATATACATTAATAAGCAAGGCATGTTATAATGTTGTTGAGTATTTGAATGATAATGATGTAGAAATAAAACTTCCTGATCCTCCCGCAGCACGTAAGACATGTGTAAGATATTTTGAATTTTAAAAACAAATTGTATACAATCCGTTGAGTTTCTTGCGCCAATTCTTCTCAGGTCCGGGGCCTTTCCTTTGCAAGTGGGTGGTAAATTTTTGACGTTCAATGAGTGAACTATTGTTGCTTTGTTGAATAAAAATTTTTACTATGACTTTGATACAAACAATAAAATGAATGGAGAATTTAACTTCAACTCAGTATATATTGTGTTAGTACGTTATATGATTGCTAACAGCCGCAGACAGAGTTTCAAGGTGTAATGAAACATTCCTCCGCGAATTATATAAAGCGGTACCTATAGTACTTTATTATTGACTGTTTATCGGCTTATTCTGTTACAATTTATAGAGAAACCTTTATTTCTACAATAGCAATCAGTTTATGATCTGTCAATCCCGATTTTTCATTTGGCGTTACAATAAGACTGGGAACGACCTGATTTTGGTTCTCCTTCTCATAACAATGAGGCGACATTAAGGATGATATAAACAATGCAGTGTTGTACTCGTTTCTTTCAGATTTTCTCGTTAACTTAGTAATTTCACTAAATACAACGCCCTTCAAACCGGAGTACAGTAATGTTTGCATACTTATACGATATCCGCTAACAGAGATCAGTAAATCGTGTCGTTCATTACATAGGAAAAGTTAACAATTAGGTTGGGATAGACACAATACGGCATAAATTTCATTAGTCTATAAAGATATCCTGTTTTTTACAGGTATGTTTATTGACTAAAACTTTTAATTCTACCAGGTGATGAGACGAGCAATGCGTTCACCTGATGGTAATTGATACACTTGCCCATTACAAAGCGGCGCTGGTTAAGACAGTATACACAGTACTACATTGCGCTCGTCGCTTTGGGACACGTGGTGTTAAGTGTCGTTACCCTGGTAATTTCAATAGCTTACCCTTTAAACTGAAACACAGTAATGTTTACATACTACTGTTTGGCGGGCCAGTGCATTGCTTGAGGCTCTGAGAACTCCTACGGAATGCTCTGGTACTTCTTGCACTAGGTTTAGTTTATTAATGCTAGACTGTCCACTAAGATTCACTACCGGTAAATTAGTAAAAATATTGGATATTTTTAATTACGTAAGAGTTTTTAATTAAAAATATATATATATTCAATCTGTATAAAACAAATGTATCATGATAAAGTACTCTATTGTATAATCCGAAGCCGCTTTATAATACGTGTATTGTCACTACCTTGACCCTCCGAGCTGAAGTAATCACAGTTTAAAATGGGGCTTCCCTGTGTCCTTATTAGGCCCACCGTGTGTCCATGTTTACATAATACTTAACCTATATACACGCATGTCTGTCCTGCAGCACTCGGTGATATAATGAGCTCATTATATTTCGTATAATCAGAAAGAACGTATTACATTGTGTGATAATGATGAATGTCCCGTAATGTACTAATGATGTAAATGTCTAACTAATCCACTAGATGAGTGGCTCATATTGAAATACTATGCGAATTGTAACGGGTTTTTTTATGTAAACGTACTTTTATAATACGGAGAGCGATGAGACGCTCAAGGTGTTCACCTGATGGTAAGTGATACGTATGCCTTTAACAACGTGGCGCTGGTTAATATGGTGTATACAGCATCAACAAACAAGCTTATTAGCTTACAGCACCCTTTAAACCGGAACAGACTAACGTTTGCACGTTTAATATGGCAGTAAAAATAGTAGCTGCGGTGGTACCTAGCTAAACAGTTTCCGGTGACGAAAACCTAATATCAGGTAACTCCTCCTAACTTCTTTTATATAAAATGTTCTTACAATATTGTACCTGTTTCTCGAAGACATGCTCTTCAAATTGATATATAGTATACTACTAATAAACGCTTTGCTGGTATTGAGAATTACTGCTATTATACTATATATAAAGTGTACACTAGATATAGGCTGTAGTTTTAATTTCGTTGGAAAAATTTCCTTTGAATTTGTGTTTTAATAACATACGAGGCAAATGTTAGTTTACCATTAAAATTCCATGAGTAACACTTTTCACTTGCAGCCAGAGGTCACCGCTACGTAAATGCAGGCTACAATAATGATCCTGGTTGACCTTATCATTTAAATCCTTGTTCAGTTTTAATAGCAAGATGTTACTCGGTGAAGTAGTCGACCACTTTGCCATATCTGGATTGGTTTATCAGTTTATAAGTCTTTTATCAAGTTTATTTATACTATAACAGTTGTTGATAATGATATCGTACGAATAATATTTTATTTTCCAATCTTTCTGATTAATGTTAAAGTTATGTGTATCTTCTTAGGTTTCAATATCATTTACATTTTTCGTTGAAATCAATTAATTTAGATTTATTAATAAATCAAAGAAATCATGATGTTATTAGATCTATAAGCGTTAGATCTTATTGTTGTATAATATATTGAGAAGAAAGAAAAGTAGGATATTGTTCGTTTACAAGTGTAATAAATCTCAGTTAAATCGCCATGGGTACGAGTTTGTCATTAATACGTATTTCCTTTCTGAATCATTCCATTTTAATTTATTTTTATGGCTCCACTTTACATCTATTAAATGTAAAATATTTTAGGTAAGTAAATAATAGAATTCATGACTTTCTTATTTAAACAACAGTAGTGTTTGTTTGCTGAAGGCCGGTTGGCTTCGTATTTATCATTCGTCTATTACTTGGACACACGAACACCAATAAGCTTTTTAACTTTTTGAAATAAAAAGACATTATGGAGATGTTGATTAATTCAGATCTAATATCCAAGTAAAATAAGACTAACAATTTAAATTATAAATCATCAGAATTTTCATAAATTTTCTATTTGCTAATGTATATATTTTATATGGTGGTATGAGTTATGAGATAATATTTGAATTAACTTCCGTTTTTTTCTTATTACAGACACTAGCTATACAAAAAGCTATAAATTCTATAGAGACACCAGTTAAAGAGAAACATGTCCGGAGTACAATCATCGGGACTTTTCAAGAGCAGAGCGCTGTCACCTATTGGGTAATGAAATAGGAGTTACTGTAACACTTAAACTTATTGTATTAGAATAATTGCTTATATAATAATGATATATAAAAATAGCATATCTTGAACAAATCGAACATATTACCTACATCGGGTCAAACGAAAATTTAGAAAACGTAAGGAAGGTAAGAAACGTGTTGACTCTGAAACAGTATATTAGTCAATATTTCAAGACTCCTTACCACTTTAAACAAAAATTAAAACTTAAATATGTGTGTAGTATGTACCGCAGAGATTCTTGCGCCTATTTTACTCAGGTCCGTAGGATTTCTTTTGCAAATTGGTAATAGATTTTATTGTCCAAAAATTTAAAATAGCCTAAAAAAATTTAATGATCCAAGTTATTACTATTTTGAGTTATTTTTCTGTTTATTTGAAACTTCGCATTTTACGGACGCAAAATAATAAAAGAAAAGTATGTTCTCTTAATAAAATATATAGCATAGCGTGTACATAGTTGTTATACAGAATATATCTTGTTTAACTTTAAGTAAGCAAACACTGTGAGTCAAGAGGCTTAATTCCGAATAATGTAATCCATTGCAAGTTTAACAGGAAAGTACTTATTTGATCCGCTATAATATCTATTGCGTCTGACACATTGATTTTTATTTAATAACACACAATGCTCAATAAATCCAACAATAGAATATTTTTTTTTTTTATAACAAACGTTTTGTATATGCTTGAGATAACAATATAAACTAATTATAAGTTAAAAACTAATTTTAAAGTTTGGCCACTGCTTATTAAAATGATACATTTCTCTCGTCAGTCAGGGATCGTATGAAACGCAAAATATAGTTTCTATTTTATTAAGGTACCTAATAATCTCATTTATTTTTACAATTATTTTGTCACTTTTAAAAGTAAATTGTCATAGTCTAAGTACAAAATAATCAGTTACAATTATAGTGTCTAGGTGATCTTGTATAGGAAGCATAAGCTGTATAAATATTCTATAACAATAAACAAATTTGAAATGTTATTTCAATGGAATTAATTTGTTTACACAGATGGTGGCGATACGTCAACCTTTGCAGGACAACCGCATCGTTGCGTGGAAGTTCTGCCATGTGACGCATAAACTGCTCCGCGAGGGTCACCCCGCCTGCCTGGACGACTCGCAGCGTCACATTGGAATGATCGAGAACCTCGGCAAGCTATGGGTAAGAAGAGATCTATGAACTGAATTTAATACACAGGAATTAAAGGCAACGGGTTTTTTCCTTATTAAAGACGGAACGTGTACGATGTTTATAAGCGATATGCCCTGCGTACAACACATCTTAGCCATGAATTACATTTCCTTGTTTATCCATATTTAATTTAAATTTATTATCACACCTGCTCATAAGAACGTATTAACGTAAAGATCATCTTATTTTTAGGTTCACCTCCGGGAAGGCTATGGGCGGTTGGTCCACCTTTACTGCAATCTGCTGGTGTGCAAGCTGAAATTTCACAACCGGAACCCAC
The DNA here is from genome assembly GCA_018246255.1 of Pachliopta kotzebuea. Lineage (NCBI taxonomy): Eukaryota > Metazoa > Arthropoda > Insecta > Lepidoptera > Papilionidae > Pachliopta > Pachliopta kotzebuea. The sequence continues at coordinate 9,639 of DWLS01002717.1, read as the reverse complement.
GTTTCCCTGGTAACATGCAGCTCACCGCCGAAGAGTTAGACGCGATCGCGGAAAATGATGTCAATAACTAGTAATGGCTCTATACATTTCCTAATTCTTTATTCATATTCTTTTATAAAACTTTTACAATTTCTTTTTGTAACCAAACATTTTTCGATGATTCCATGACCAGTAGATACTTTTGTTTCTACCAAAGGGCTTATGTTTTTGGACATCAAATATGAAACTAGTAATAAAACATATATTAAAAAATCACAAGTTATGAATAAATTCTTTAAGAAACAGTTTAATTCATGTTTTTTTTTTTATTTCAGTTTTCAATTATGCGTAGAGCTTTTCGACTATATGGATGATATTTTAAATCTTCAAGCAGCAGGTTTGTTCATTTATTTTTAACTATAATATTAACCTTAATTTATGTATCTTTCTTTATATAGCAGAACTTTTTTAAATAAATGTATATTTAATTTTAACTACCCCCGTGATTTGCCGTATTTTGCCATGTAACACGGTGGTCACTAATTCACATTCGAGGCTACATGTTGTGTAGTTGGTTGAGAATGAGATTTGTTCGAATTCGCCTGCCTAGCTCATTCTGCCTATATCATTTCTAGCCACTGGCATTATTATTAAAATAATTCTAATAAAAGTGATCCAGGAATTTATCTAGCAGTAAATAGTTGTTATTTTAATGCACAGTTTTTGAGAGCTTGGGCAACGCGCGCGCCAACTCGATGACTGCGAGCGGTCAATGCCGTCTCGCAGCGCTGATCCCGTGCGCGCAGGACTCCTCTCACATCTACGACTGTAACGTGCGCCTGCTGTTCCGGCTGCATGCCGCATTGCCTGCTGATACATTAGCTGGTCACCGCGAGAGGTACACGCACACAATGATAGCATCATTTAAGATAATTGATATCAACGAGTAAACAGGCCTTTTTAAAAGATTTACAGCGTGCTCATCTGAATCAAATTACGTTGTGCGATCTTTGCTATATCGATGATCATTCGTTCACGCTGTTCTTGCCAATACCTGTTCGTTACTCTGCCAATTCAATTCGATCTTTCCATCCATTGCTGCTTGTTACATGACTCTCGTGTGCAGTTTAGCCGCTTCCGTGGAGCTGAATCTAACCATTTATTTTATAACATGATTAAATAAATAATAAAATTGTGCACGAAGAAATTAAAGATAAAAGTACGAGATTTTCTGGATGTTTAAAATAATCTGAACATTGCAGGTTTCGACAGCAATTCAAAAAGTTGAGTTCTTTCTACAAACATGCAAGCAGTCTACAATATTATAGAAATCTGCTAACGCTGCCAGTTCTGCCTTCAAATCCGCCGAACTTCCTTTTACAGGTTTGGATATAAAGGATTTATTTAGTTTTTAAAAAATGTATTTTTATTTGTCTTTATTTTTGATTCCATTGACGGCCGATAAAATCAAAAGATAGACTATTGGTACAGCTAATTCTTTTTCACTAGCGATTTTTCTAATTAATTATTGCATATCGATTATATTTGGCAATCGTACACGTAGGTCGTTGCATGGACTCCGTTTAAAATCGGCACCGTTTTGGTACGATTAATTCTGTAAGAGTTCTTTTTTCGACGAAAGTTTATTTTGAAATTACTCAACCCTAAGTATTACTTTTAAGATAAAATAATTCTATTAATGCAATTATTTACAGCGGAGTATCAGATTGAACATTGGTTGTAGGAGGACTATATTGCCGGAGACCGTAGACATTCTATCATTTGTAGATATTTACAAGCAATAATTTTTCATATCTCTTATTTGTTATTGAGAGGAAATCTGCAAAATATTCTGCTTCTAGTTCGTTGCTTCGTTACAATGGCTCCGTAATATTCTGCGGAATGCACCTGCGCTTCCTTGCACAATGCCTAAGCGTCGAGGGTTGAAGCCCTCCCTATCTTCTTAGCCAAATTTTCAATCTAAATAGAATTTACTAATATTAAATTATTTTGTTACAGAGTGATTTTGGAACATACGTAGCTCCTGTAGTATCGATTCCCGAACCCCCGCCTGATGAAGTCGACTCAGTCGGTTCGCTTATAGACACATCGGATACCATCAGTCAAGTAATAATTTAATTATTATTTCCTTTAAAATTATGAACCTGGTACATTTTGTAGTTATACATACAGAGTGAATGGGCTGTTTATTAGACGACCTTACACCGGATGGTTACCAATGTTATCTAACCGAACTCTTAGACATCGGTTTCTTTTTCTTAATGTGGATTTAAAGAATACTGATATCGTAACTGGTAGTTACTAGAATACGTTGTTCTAGTTTGAATAATAATGATAATTGACGACAAAACGGGCATTTTTCAAAAGTAATGGTAACAAAATATTTATATTTGTTATAAAGATATGAAATTACAAAAGTAATTTTTAGGGGATTTAGTTTGTTATAGATAAGTAATCTTGTTTAATTGTTTCAAGGCTTCGCACATGGAGCCCACGGAGTCGTTCGACACGCGGGCTACTCCGTCGCCGCAGCCCGACCCCGTGGTGGAACGTGATCGTCTTATCGATCATCTGCAGAACGAACTCAAGCGGATGCGGTAAATATTTTTAATAGACTATAAAATAATACTTGACTTAAACTTTACGTGATGTTAAGTAACTTAGTAAGAGTTTAAAGACGGTATAGATGGTTCGAAGAAAATGTTCTGTTTGCATGTACTGACAAATCTGATCACAACAGGTGTTACCTCGAAATAAAACTAGTCACCTCCGTTTATGAAGCTAGTAGTTAGTCATTGAACTTCTAAAACAAAGCATTTACGCTATATTTTTTATAACGTATGTACATTAACTATAAATACGTAGTATTGATCTTGTAGCGAATAAAGTATTTGTATATTTGTTTAATCCCAAAGGTTTTGAAGTGGACTTGAATATGGGAGGTATTTATAAAAAGTTTGTTGGTAGTTTTATTTTGTCCATAAAAATAAAAAAAAAATAACTGTATGTAAGAGCATGCTTTACTTAAATAATAATAATCTTTAAAATGTATTTTTTTTTGAGTTTTTTGTCAAGAACGTAGTGATGGATCCTAGGCAGATTTGATCATGATATAAAAACATTGCTTTTATATAATATCATAATCACCATTATCGATTCAGCCTCTTATACTGCGCTGCTGAACCGTATGTCTTCCAATGTGTGAAACTTTTGTTGTTTACAGGAGCGAGGTGTCACAACTGGTGCAAGAGCGTAATACAATGTTAGGCTCAATGCGGGAACACTGTACGCGTCTGGAAGCTCAGCTTCAAGCTACTAAAGTGTGTTGATTATATATTTTTGTAATAGTTTTCCTTTACATATAATCGTCTTATAAAAACCGGAGCTGTTAAAGATGTTTAAGTTACATGGATTTATTTATTTCAGACGGAACTTGAAAATGAGAAGCAACGAGCCGAAGTTTTGTCCGCTGAGGCGCCTGGAATCAAACGTATGTAATATGGTCTCATACTGTTTATATTACAAAAAAAAGGGACTTCTGTAACATTCTATCATTTACAGAGAAACTAGTCGAAACGGAGGATAAGGCCAAAGTCGTAGATGAAAAGTTTCAAAAGTTAAAAGGCGCGTACACACAGCTGCGAGAAGAGCACATAACACTGATTAGACAAGTAAGAAATTTATTTTTTGATTTAATAAAAAACATTTATTTGCCAGTATACCACAGACATTTAGTGCAATGATGATTTTTAGTAAAGTAAAAATAATTAAAAAAATTGTGTAAATAATTATCGAGCGTTTCATGACGTAAAGTTAAAAAAATTGGGGCGCTGTAAATAATTTATTATATTAGAATTAAAAAATAAGTTACTAATTTCAAAAATATTTCAAACTAAATTACTAATTGCTAAATGTTATGGAAAAAGGTACCTATCATAATGTAAATGGAGACGAACAAAATGTGATGCTGTTTTTATTGTCTAAATGAATATTATATTGTTATCGGCGGGGGTATAATTCTATCCTACAATAGACAGAAGTGACTTCTAATGTAACTTTTCGGAACATACTAACCATGGATGTATGGCAATCTCTTCTTTCTTATATGTAGCAGTCGATATTAATAGGCTGAAAGAGAGGTTAAAAATAAAATTAAAGAAACTAGTAAAACAATACCATCAGCCTATTACAGAAGAGCACCTATGCGCTTTGTTAAATGTTATGGAGCCCACTTTATCGCGCTGAAAGAAACCACCGGAGGCACATACCCTTTTTTTCTTTCAGAAGCAGGGTATCTTTAAAAACTTTTCTATTAACACGCAAAAGATTCGGCATGTTGAATGTGAAAACAATATCAATTTTTATATTCTTTTTAGAAAGCGGAAGTTGATAAAATGGCGTCCAGTTTAAAAGCAGCCGCAGCACAACACGAAAGCTCAAAATTGATGCTGCAGCAACAACTTAACGATAGAATGAAGTGAGTGTTATAAATTATACAAATTGTGAAATTAAGTTTTTTACTTTAATTTCATATGATATTATATAAAAAAGAGGTCGTGTATGGTAAAGTGTGCACGCACATAATAGTTCGTATATGTTGAGAATTGAAATAATACAATACTATTATGGTGGCATATTTAAATACTAGTGTATACTAGAGTGAGTGATAACTAGCCAAGCACGTTCGAAAAACCTTTACTCCAACCGAAGTCCTCATTATGGGGCCTTGGGGTTGAATCGGGGTCTTTGTTATACCTAGGCAAGCAGTTAACCATTATACATATATTAACCGTCCTAAAGGTGGTTAAAAATTAAAATATTTATCTTATATGCATTGATTCTGACCTCTTTGATATTTATACATATAAAAATTATAGTAACATAAATCTAATTAAACTTGCATGCATTTATTTTATAACTCCAGAGATGTCGAACTTCTGCAACAAAGCTCATCGTCTAGTGAAGAGATAGAAGCGTATAAAAATGAAATTTCTAATTTACGCACAGAATTAGAGAATTCCAGACAAAAAGAAGTAGAGTTGGAAAGTTTGAGATCATCAATGGAAACTTTAGAAATCGAACATAAAACAGCAATGACCGAACAACAGGAAAAGTTTATTTTAATTACAAATGAACTTAAAGAAATCAAAGAAAATTTACAAAGAGTACAAAACGAGAAAGAGGAAAAAGAGGCAGAACTAAGTAAGGCTATTCAACAAATATCGGTTATGAAACAGAAAAGTGGCGACGATATTAACAAAGCGTTGGAAGAAAAAGAAGCTGCGCTACAAGAGATTGCACAAATAAAGCAACAGTATCAACAAGAAAAGGAGGTAAAAGGATTTGATTTTTTATGCAGTGCATGAATTTTCTGCATTTTGTTGTATAGAATGAACTAACCGTTAATGTTCTGTAATTCTGTAAGCTTCAGATTTTTTAGTAATTTGTAAGATTAACTCCTTTGGTGCTTTTTACTCGTAGTACTCTGCGTTCGCTATGTAAGATAGTATGATTTGTATATAAACTATTTTAACATTTTTGGCGGCTTCATAAATATTATGGGATGAAAAAAAACTATTTTTTGGTTAAATAAAAATTATGCAAATTCTTGAATTATTATAATCTTATATATTTTTATAAAATACAATTCGAACAACAGTAATACATTAGTATCTTCATTATTTTCTTCGTAAACCATAATATAATCTTCAAATTTTAATTATTTAATGAAGGTATGTAAGTATATTGTGTACACCGTAATACGATTATCTTAAGGCGTTTATCATTAAGATCCACTTGAAATTAAATAAATATTAAAATCAGAAAATAATTTTTACTAGACAGAAATTAAATAACGATAAATTCGAAAGTCAAAATAAAAATTCTGAATTAGAAAACATCGTAAGCAAATTACGTGTAGAACTTCTCGAATATGAAAATATTAAAACCAACTACGAAAATAGTAAACAATCTTCAGAGCTTCTTGAGCAAAAAATTGACGAACTTTCACGAAGCAAGTATTCTGCAGAAACGCTCGTTAAGCAATTACAGGCAGATTTATTCGAGCTTAACAATAAATTAAAAGAAGAAGAAAGTTTAAAAATTAGCAATAAGGCTCATTTACTTCACTTAGAAGCTAGTTTTAAAGAAATGGAAACAGATGAAAATATTGAAATAGACAGATTTAGAAAATTACTTACAGAAAAAACCGATCTCTATCAGGCACAAATTACTGAAAACGACAAGTTATTAAGCAAAATATCAGAATTGGAAATAATCATTCTGCACAAAGACGAAAATATGACCAAATTGAATGAAAAGCTCAATGAGAGATTACTTTGCATTGAAAATGAAAGGAAAGACTTCGAGACCTATAAAAATCGACAAAATACAGAAGTCAATGTCTTGCGGGAAAACATGCAATATGCCCTTAACTCTAATGAAGAAACAATCAAAAAATTTAAAGAAATAGCTAATGAGAAAGATAAACAAATAATTACGCTCCATGTTGAAATAAACAGATTGAAAGAAGAACTACTTAGTGTCAAAGATGAATTAAAAGAAACTAGTGCTGAATTAGAAATAGGAACTAATGAGTTACTTATTTTAAAGGACGATCTCAATAATATAGTAAATAAAAATGCAGCGGATTTAGCCTTTAAAAATGATGAAATAGAGAGACAGAATATTAGATACATTGAACTATCTTCTGAAAAAACAAATATTGAAATAAAAATGAATGAAATAATTAAAGAGCTAATATCAAAAAAACAGGTAACCAGATTTTCGCTTATTTATTTATAGGTTAGATGATATTAGATGATTTTCGGATTCATTTTGATAATTTGTAATATTTTTAATAGGAATTAGAAAACGAAATAGTATTAATGAAAGAAGCAATAACGACGTTAACTAACGATATTATGGCTGCACAAAGTGAAAAAATAGAAATCGAAAATAAATTAAATTATGATATAGAACAGTTAAAAAGAGAAAATGAAGATGTTTTGAGCTTTAAAGATAAACAACTTCGAGATCTAGAACAAAAATCATATGTGGATTTTCAATTTCTATGCGCGAAAGATAGTACTATAGGCGCACTGATAAAAGAAAGAGACGAAATTGATGATCAGTTACACGAAATTAAAATATTGCAGTCGAAAGAAAAAGAAGCTGCAAACTTACTCTTGTCGGAAAAAAATAAAGAAATTCAGGTTAGAGTAATATTGGTGATGGCTAATTGTTTCCGTGTTGTTATTCTTCTTTATTATATAAAAGTTTGTGTTAGTAATGATTTTTTCATGATTGCAAATATTGTATATGAATAAAATATAATTTTTTGGGATAATTTTAAGATTATAATATGTTAAATCATTAGATGGTTAGAGGAGAGGTTTCAGGGTTGATATGCAACTTGAGAATGTTATTAAACTTAAAGAGAAAATTTATAATATTTTGTATAGACCAGAACGTTGGCTGAGTAAAAAGAGAGGATATATCAAGAGCATGCAAGGGAACAAAGGTAACGTTAATATGAATGGGTAGTGTGTAGTGCGAGATGGACAGAGAATGATGAGGAATATTGATAAGGTATCAGCTCATCATGCAGAAGAATGAAAAATATTTTGCTATAAAAATAATAAATAATCATGGGAGGAAGAGAAAAGGAATACTAAGGGAGATATGAATGGATTGTTTGAAATATCATATGCAAGTAATAAGAGGGGATTGTGTGCATTGACGTTTGATAGAGAGGAATGGAAGAAGCCATGTATCATTACTATAAGAAATGGTAACGGTTGAAGTGATGTAAGATGAGACAGTGGAATTGTTATCTGATTTAATAATTTCTGTATTAAATTTATTATGCTTACAATTCTATATTAATATTGTTTTTAATACTGTTTTAACTCTACGACTGTACAGAGCAACTTTTCTCTGCATGATGTTTTCTAATGGCATGAATTATTTATTTTTATTTCTCCTACGTTCTACGACTTGGTTCCGCATCTTCTGCAATTCGCTGCATGCGCCGGATTACTTCCGCTGGCTATCTTCCGTTCTGGAATTTCGAATACATGGTCGCCCTTACGTTAAGTATATCTCATCTTTTCTTTGTGTGTAATTCTATGACAATGTAGATGATATGTGCTAGACTCGAGCATACAGAGACCGAGCGATTGAATGCTGAGTGTGAATTACAGGATCTGTTGCAAACTAACACAGTTCTCGAAGCAGATGTCGCATCACTGAAGGCGCAACTGCAAGACGCACAGATGGAAATCAAACGGCGTAAGTACTTGTAAATATCTTTAGACTCACGATGTTCTCGTACAACGAAACAGGCTATGTACCGCACATTTGATGAATTTACAATTGTAACATTTGACAAGTTAAAGACGTTTTTACTGTGATCTTCTTTACCTGTCTTTCTTAAGTAGATATACTTGTCTGTCGCTGCCGCCAAACAGAAACGATATGCGAATATTACTGTTTTCCGATTTCAAGGACACTGTTCGATGTTAAGGATGATTCGTAGTCGGAGCGTGTTATCTAGCTAACCAGATGTAGCAAAACTGTACCCGACAAACCTAAGGGGCCTCTGAATCATAAGGCAAGCTGTTAAACACTGCGTCACGACGGCACTTCTTAAGTTTTAAGTTTATATAATATGTCTACATTATATGTCAACACGCGTCAGTTCCGGTGAATATACTTGATGAGTTATTTTGTTTGTTACGATTTCATAACAGACACATCAAGATTAGTCACCTGCGCGGGTGAAGCTGCTTTAGAAGTGACAAATAGCGCTGTGGACGCATTCGAACACGCAAGCCTCCGTGACAGCAACCGCCTCGCCGCTGAATTGGCGACCAAATCTTTGGATGAACTGGCTAGGAACACAGAGGTATGCAGAGACCATTAAAACACTTTTTACACCTTTGGTTCACTAAGACTCGAAAAATGTATTATATTCCAATCATGATTTCTTGTTCTCTTATTCTCAATTTTTTTATTGCTAATGAGTTGCAGTCTAAATAAAAAAAACTGTTTCATGGAGGTAATAGTTTATTAAAGTAAATAAGAAATGTAAACATTAAAACTGAAAAGTTAGAAACATGTATTTAGATTGACTAGAACATATAAACAACTTTGATGCCGATGTTAAGAACATCGGTATGGAAGTTATTAATTATAATGTCTCACCAGAAGAATCCTCAAACTTTAATATCTTACGTTTTTTTTCATTCGTTTTATAGAATTAGTTAAGTGATATATAGTGACTAAAAAATCTTTATTCTGAAATCCATAGACTTTCGATTTCCATAAAGCAAGAAAACATAAAAATTTTTAGCACAATGTTATTTTCTTTCAGATAAGCGGAAATGAAGATGCGGTGGCGAAGTCTGCCGTTTACGCTGCACACAGCACCGCTCAGTTATCATACTATATAACAGATATTTGTAATGTCTCCACCGACATGGAGCTCTCAGACAGTGAGTATACGGTTTGGTATATTCAAAAACTACGCTTTACATAAGGTAAACAGTAGCTGTAACCAAATCCCGAAAAGAGTGAAGCCATCCACTTCACTCGCTCCCGTAGTGCGCGCACCCCCGAACGCCGTAAGCGCAAATC
>DWLS01002716.1:0-17420 GCA_018246255.1 Pachliopta kotzebuea | reverse complement strand
ACCGCCTTTTGTGAAAATCCTTATGTACTTTCTTTTTTGTAACTCTGTGATAGTGCACAATAAAGTATATTTGTATTGTATTGTAATGATTTTTTTATGCAACCTGGGTAACACTCAGGCTTGCGGCCACCTGGTGTTGAGTAGTGTCAGCATCCTACGACCGCTAATAACACCAGAGGTATCAATAACGTGTTGCTGACCCTGTAAAGACCCTTTAACCACAGCAGGCTAATCAAAACTCATTACACAATTTGAGTGTTCGGGAGAAAATGAACCTTTAATTTGCTCATTGACCCTATATTTATTCTTATGTTCTTCATATTTTTGACACTGTAACAGTAAATAAATTTACATTGCACTAGCAATATTTACTATACTTAGCTTTATATAATTGTTTTTACAAATATTCGTCATCATCATCAGGTGCCCTTTTCGGGAGTTTGGCGGTCACGGCTTGCTCTTAATGTGGTCGGAGAAAAGAAATGTCAGATGCTCGACCCACATACTCGTCTCTTGTTTGTCTGTCCGTCCGTTGAGTGTGTGCACGGGCCGAGCGCAGGGTCACCACCGACAACATCTATTACGAAACAACTAAGAAACTGTACTTGCATACATTTGACCGGCTCTTGGCTTGCGCCCGGCGCAGCTTTCAAAAGAATGTTTAAACTTATTGCAACACATGATTCATTTAATATTAATATTATTCGTATCCTTGCTAAAAATACCAGTTAATTCTCAGTTTTGATAAAATATTGTTAGATTTACAATCGAAATTAAACTTAGTGTCTCGATTAGCATTCACATTTGCATTGACTCCATTGCTTAATGAAACGTCGAAATTTCGTAACACAATTGATCGGTTCAGTAACACCTAAACTTTAGTGAATTGTTAGTTATCTGCTTTGTATGAACAAAGGTATTTGATTATGTGCATCACGCACACTTAAACTCTGGTACATCCTTTATCCGCTGCGCGCCGAGGTCATCTCCATGTAATTTCATTCGAGAATGACGTGAGTCATGTCACGAGGGTCAAGGTGACAGCTCGTTGCGTAGATGTATAAACCTGCGGTGTTTCACAAGGGCTGCTTTTTGGACCACTATGATATTTCGCGTATAAAGCTTGTGTACGATCAGAAGCTATTTAGTAGAGGACTGATTGTATGTAAAACAATGAGTACGCGTTCGTTAAAAAAATACTACACAGCAGTTAAATTTACAATGCGCATTGAATGTCTTAAAAAATGTTTGCATCTAGGTTTCAGATTATCAGCAGTAATATTTTAAATCAGCATGACAGCTAGCAGTTTCCGTAATGCAGAGACAAACTGATAACCTTGTAACCCGAAGGTCCCTGTATCGATTCTTTAGTTACAAATAGTGATGATTGAATAAATGTTACAGTTTTTTCGTATCCATATGGCACACTTCCACCACACTTTAGTTTTCAAGTCAATTCATGTTTTGTCTCATATGTAATCCATATATGAAAATTAGAGTATTAAGTGACTAATATTATTGTTACAATCTAATTATTACCTTACTTTATATAATTTTGGAGACGAGTTAACCTATCGTAAAGAAGGAAGGAAAGACGATGTTTAGAGGAAGGTAATTTTTGTAAGACAATGTCTTGCTAATTTAACATTTATTTCTTTTGAAATGCGACTAAAGCCTTCTGTAAAGCCTTTTCTGATGTTCGCGATTTTTTCACTTCACAATCGTTTGATAAGATACAATGAATTATCAATCACTACGCACACAAATCAATAATGTGTTTTATTGAGGAAATCTTTTATGGTGATGCTACTCAAAGCATACTAATTATTTTCGTTTATTATACGACAGGCTTCATGTTTAACGATTAAATAATTCAGTTCGTATACTGGTTTATGTTTCATTTTACATTTTCGCAAGACTCGCGTTGGACAAAAACTGGTGGACGGGTATCAACTGCTCCAGATGAAATCCTGACAACGTTTTTCACGTGTGATAAACTTTAAGAGAAACATTCTGTTTTGATATATCGAAAATCTTTGTTACATATTGTATCTTTCTTATTGTCATTTATAAACAGTGTTTTCTTGGTAATACATATATTAGGTGTTATCTTTTTCATAAGTATAGTATTTGTGGGGGAGTAACGGGTCTTACCAGCTCGTGGTGTAGCCTGCTAGTCAACAAACGAGGCTCTGGCTCCCCACCAACCCATATTGGGCCAACGTGTTGGAAGATGGCCCAAAAACCCTCATTATTGAAGGAGTCATATGTTGAGCTTTGAACGTCTATCTGTTGATGATGATGATAGTATTTGTAGATCCTATACACATAGTGGATGTAGTTAAAATTATCGCTACGTTGTTACGTACTCATTTAAGGTAGTAGAGATCAATCATCAGAAAAGTATTTATTTATTTATTCACTACTTCATTGTTTACTATAATAATAGATGAGATAAGAATATTTAATTAAAGATTCACAATTATAAATATTATTAGACGAGGATAAGGTTGATGATTTTGCTGTCACAAAAGAAGTTACTTCATCATATTACGTCTTCACTTCTGCCTTTGCGATAAATGTGAGGAAAATCTTGAAATGTAGTTTCATGGTTCAAGTCATAATATTAAACTTTAATGTTTTTGGGCAAATTCTGTTTTGCAATGTCCGTACTTTTGCCATTTCATACAAACACTTTCTGTTATTCAAAGACATATAAAATATATAAAATTAATTATGAAGTGTAAAGATATTAAATTGTAAAATTTATTTGAAAGAAGTGATGAAGTTGGAGAGTTGAAAAATCGAAATGGCCTTGCAAGAGGTCGACGTAATTTTTTTATGTACATTTTGTAGCAGCGTGACTTTGAAGCGCAGCGCTGCGAAATAATGTCATGGTATGGTCATTTTGACTGCAAATTATCAGTAAGTTTTGTTTTATGAATTTTAGGCGGAGTGGCCAATAGGTCATGCAGCATAGCACCCACTTTTGAATACGATCCTCGATTCTGCGTCATTGAGTCTATTGGAGGCCTCTTTTGCTTGTCCACACCTGACGCGTTTAAATGATACCTTCCTAATGTAGTCTCTATTAGTAGATTTTTATTTCCAAAGGCTGTACCCGTGTATTTAATTAAAAGTAACGCAAAAGGCAGACAAAATTCCAACTTGTTATTTTCCCACGCAACCAACAACTTCGTGACATTCGTAAATTGATGTCGGCTGTTTCTCTAACTTTTCTATTGCATTTATGCCGTGTTCGCAACTCGCGTGCCAACCGTCACGAGTATCACGATTACCAAAAAATGGGAAAGCCTCTGGCAATGGACTTTAGATAAATGATGTCTGGTCAAATCAACTGAAAATTAAAGGTAAACTAACGGCCGGAGTTTCAAAGAGCTCAGAATCTCAATTGGTGAAAGGCAATCAATGAATGAGATAAAGACTGATGATGTTTAACCGTGGATGATGGATATTAAACTCGTTTATTATTCAGACAATTCCTTGGCATGTCGTAGTGAATGCAGGACTTAAATCAAGCGTTGTTATAGCGGTGATTGCGATAGCTTTTTTTGTCCACACGTCGCCCCCCGCTGGGACGCGAACTGGCAAGGTCAGTGCATTACTCAATAACACATAATAGCATCGCATTGTCTATTGTAGTTATCTTAATCACATCATTAGATTGTTATGTTATTTAATGACATCGACCTCTTCCTGGAGGAGTTTGATTACGTCTACCACATCATTATCACGTGTCGCATTAGTAGATGCACTTTTTTATAATATGTAAGCAAGGTTAACATTGTATACAAGTGATACGAAGTTGGACCGAATCACAAATGAGGAGATCCGAAGAAGTGCTAAGGTCATCGACATAGCCCTGCGCCTAGCCCCATCTTAGAGTGGCGGCTGCGTACCGGAAAACGCAGTGCTGGCAGTGGACCGAAGATGTGGTGAAGGACGAGGGAAATTGCTGGATGCAGACTCGAGATTGGAATGGAGATATTTGAGGAAGACCTACGTTTAGTAGTGGTCGTTAATCAACTGATACCTACTAACCTGTGTAGTACCTAGTCGGTCTCTGGAAATGGAGATCTACCAGCAGTAAATTTTCACCTGACCACTTCAACTATTAAACAAACAATAACAATTTTAATATGAAAAGTTTTTTCTTATTCATAATCAAAAGAACGCTTTTAGATTGTTGATAAGGCAGACGTTATGTGATAATGGTTTCTAATATACAATTAATCTCTTGGTAACTAGATTACACAAAAAAAAGATTTAATTCGATGAAACGATGAGTGAAACGTTCACCTGATAGTAAGTGATACTGGCTATAGTAAGAATGATACTCCATCACATTTTCTGATGGTATATCTATTTTAGGAGACTATCTAAGGTAGGTATCACCGCAATTCTTATAACTACTCTCCAGCAGTAACCTATATATTTTACTGTGTTCCGGTTTGAAGGGAGCTGTATGCTAGTAAAATTACTGGGATAACGAGACTTAACACTTTTTATTTCAAAGCACTTATTATCAGATACACTTGTCGTTAGTCTCGTCACTTAGTCACAAAAAAAATCTAACAGACACTGCTTCGGTATTAATCGCACAGCAACAGGCTAGCACCAAAAAATCTAGATTTAGAACTAATTAAAAACTGCTTAATTATTAATATACGTTACAAAAACTTAAACACGGTCTAATGGTACAACTATTAGTTTTTTGTGTGTACTTCGCTATAACTTGATGCTGTACCGGTTTTAAGTTATATTTAAGCGTCGCGTGAGGCTACCTCTTATTGACTGTGGTTAATCAGTAATTATCTTGCGACAGCCCACTGCTGGGTAAATGTGATATAGCACCCTTTTTTGTCGCGGGGGAAATCTTCAAAAAGATATATGCTTCTGAGAGGAAGTCAGGGTTATGTGGGATTTATACCCTCTAAAACCCCCTCGGTAGTGATCTTCAGTGCATTGCGGAAAGCACCGGGTTCTCCTACGGAACTCACTAGTAAAGATGCTATAGCAGCCTAATAGTTAAATTAAATTTGATTTCGTAGTATTATTATTTAAATAGTGATTTGATTAAGACTACACCAGATCACGATCCCCGTACATGAGGGAACGATCTCAGAGAAAGAGTACTCCGTCATCATCATTTCCGTATCATGCCATCTGTTAACTGTTGAACATCGACCTCCCTCATTGATAATACAATTCCTTAATCCAAACATTCCCATCGATCATCAGCTCTCCTTCATAAATAGATAAATATTAAAATGTAATGTATAGTTTTAAAATCTAATGGTAGTCTACTATATAAGATTTATCCACTGCTGAACATCGACTTTATGAAGTGATGGTTAGTCGTCAGAAACTTAAGATTCCCTTCAATCTTTTATTTGTTTTTTATTTAAAAAACCTTATTGCAACACCTTAAAATAGGGTACGATAGGCGGACTTAATGTCTATGGTCATTCTCTGGCAGTCAACCTAGGAGGTGGGAGATGATGTAGTAGGTGAAGTGTGAATCTTTCACACTTCACCTACTACATTTATATACTACATATTATTATTATTATACAAATAAATACAAAAGGAGGTATAGACATATATATATATATAAAAAAATATGAAAGTGCAAAAATAAATAAATATGTACATAAATAAGTAAAACATATAAGACAAACTACTCCTGTGATTCCAAAAAGTACCCTTTCACAAGTCTCCTGAAAACTTCTTTGTTTGGAGCTCTTCTAATATTGTCAGGCGAGGAGTTCCAGAGTCCTGCTGCCTGAACAGTAAAGGAGTTACTATCTTCACCAGCTCTAGTTCAAAAGTATATAAATCTTTAAATATAAAATAAGTTGAAAATGACGATTACACTCATATTGGATAAGGTATGACCATGTTTATTGGGAAACCTTATAAGAGACTTGTGTCCAGCAGTGGACGTGGCAATTGACCTAATGATGATGATTAGATAACATAAATAGTAAAAGTATTATTTAACTTTCTTTTAATTTCTTAATTGTTTTTTGCCTTTTTACTTGAGATCGGTAACATTACTATTCTCCGGTTTGAAGGGCAATGCAGTTAGAAAAATTCGTAAAGTCACTACTGTTGCAGTGTCTATCATCCCAACTAACATAATTGATATGATTAGGCGGTGCTTAACACCAGCTTAATATACTTCGCCGATTAGTAAGAATAAAAATCTAGAATTTTCTAAGCAACTCGTCTAAGTTCGTATGCTTATGAAGCGCATATCTTTCGTTCTCGTGAACAGGTTTGGTTTTTTTTTTATCAAAAGTAATAGGGTTCAGTTATTATATCTTAAAATTTATTGATTATTAATGCAAATACAAAGTCAAAGTATTAGATTCAAGGTTCCGACTGGCAAATGTGAGAATTGAGCAAAGTTAATAGTAAGTTGTGGTAGAAGGCTTGTACGGCAGTTTGTATGCTTAAATTTTTCTTTTGGACCATTTTAATTATTTCAGTTACATATCTATTTATTTAATAATTTAACCGACAATAAGACGTTCTTATTCCGTAGCTTTTTCTTATTCATCGAGGTAATGAGACAAGTAAACTGATGGTAAGTGATACGCTTGCCTATAACATAGCGCTGGTTAAGATGCTCATCCACATTGTGCTCATCGACTTGAGAAATAATATGTTAAATATCGTTACTCGAGTAATTTCACTAGCTTACACTTTGTAATTGGAACACAGTATTGCATATTACTAATTGGCAGTAGAAATATAAGCTGCGGTAGTACTTAGTCGGTCCAGTAACAGAGACCTATCAAAAGTATTTTGATCTTTCATGTGACCACATGTAAGAAAGAAGTAATTAGATTTTAATAAGTCTTTTATTAGTATCTATAATAACTGAAAGTTTGTTTAATAACTTTTTGTGATCACTTGACACAAACAGAGCAATATATAGTAATGCGTTTCACATTCTCTTACAGTTAAAACGTCATAGTTGTCTCTTTCATTTGCCCGATTCCTTAAAACCCAAAAGTAAAAGAAGATCAAAAAAAGTAACAAAATTCTTTTCTTTTCTTTCCAGAAAAATGGACGGGCTGAATCCCAAGCACATCAAGACAACCACATTGAAGATATAACGTAAAGTAACTTAAAAACGTATCGAAAATTTAGATGCGCGTTAAACTCGTTAGATGACGAACGAACTGTTGGAGATAAGATTGAATTGGAAATAGTTGAATAAATAGATAAAGATGCCGGCGATCTTGACCAAGATCAGGGAGCAGGCGTCCAGGGTGCAGCCGACGCTCGCAGTGGGCGTGGGCGTGGGGGTGGCGCTGGCCGCCTGTGCTTTGTACGGCACCAGGGACAAGAAGCAGCCGCCGACATGTCACAACAACAACAATTACAAGGTCAGTATCAACTACTATTAGTGGTAGGTACCAGCTCCTATTTCAGCTGACAAACAGTACTGTGAAGCTTTATGCAAGTGAAATTACTAGAGTAACGAGAATGTATTATTTCTCAAGATGACGTGCGCAATTTGCTGTTGTGTATGTAATTTTAACTAGCGCCACATTGTTATTGTCTTATCTTTTTGTCTTATAGAAAGACATTATCAAAGAGTTCACCTGATAGTAAGTGATGCGCTTAACATGCAGGTGGTAAGATGGTACATACAGCATCAGTTTGCGCTTCTCGCCTTGAGATATAATACTCTTTTACTGTTCAGGCAGCACGACTCTGGAACTCCTCGCCTGTCAATATTAGAAGAGCTCCAAACAAAGAAGTTTTCAGGAGACTTGTGAAAGGGTACTTTTTGGAATCACAGGAGTAGTTTGTCTTATATGTTTTACTTATTTATGTACATATTTATTTATTTATGTGCTTTTATATTTTTGTATATATATGTCTATACCTCTTTTTGTATTTATTTGTATAAGTATATGTATGTATCTAATAATGACGGTATTATTCTGGTTAAATATGTCCTTCACACTTCACCTACCAATATATCTCCCACCTCCTAAGTTGTCTGGTAGATAATGCCTGTAGGCATTAAGTCCGCCTATTGGATCCTATTTTAAGGTGTTGCAATAAAGTTTTTTTTAAATAAAAATATGTTTTATCTCGTTACTCCAGTAATTTCATTAGTTTACTTCGTCTTCATCATCATCATCACCAGCCTGCGGCAGTCCACCGTTGAATATAAGCCTCTCCCAAGGAGTGCCGGTAGTCTTATCTTCGGATATACCCATCCAGTTGTTGTCAGCCTTACGCAAATCGTCGCCCCATCTGGTCAAGGGGCTTCTGTCTTCATTGTCATATAATCATATGTAATCAACTCATTACTATTAACTGTAATGCTTCGATCAGTCCCATCACCTATTACTCCCAAAATGGAAATTTCACAGGTCCTATTACATCCATAAATTGTCCGTGTTATTACTGTGTTTAGTTATGACGTAACTAATAACCGACAGTTTCCTCAATTTATAACTATAAATTAACCACATTCATTAAACTTGTTACTAACTTAAAAAAAAAACGTTATTTGCTTGTTATTAACTTAAAAAAAAACTTGTTATGTTCTTAGAAAATTGGCTATAGACCGCCGACAGTTTATATCTGCGCGTAATATCTAACTTTGCCGGACGACTGTTATAAATGACCAGTTTTTGACCTTAAAATATTTGCTGGTATGTGAACACTAAAGTTTCTAACCTCGAACACATAAAATTAAGAAAAAAATTAATTTTACTCATTTCTTATGTATATAAAATATTACTATACAATAACGTTAAAGTTTTTCGACTGTCATCGGCGATGAAAATAGATGATGTCACAGCTTTATCTTCCTTCGTTATGTCTAAGTCCAACTTACGATCTCATCAGCCAATCTTTAGGATGTGTTCCTCATCAGCCGATAGATTTCCGCCGTTAGGTATTGTAGGTTAGTCGGAAGGCAAAGCCTCCATCAAGAGTAGGTTGGTGTGGGTCCCGTGAGTTCTTCCCCTGAGATCTGTAGGGGACTCCTTCAAACCCTAATCCGGTAATACAACAGACGAATAGCAAATAATGTAACAAACACAAACATATTTAATATGTAATTATATGAATGGTATGTTTTTGGAAAAAGTGTTGAAATTCATTGATTAATACAAGGCTTATATATATATATTGTTTATTTGTCTAGTAACTGTGTTTCTGTTTTTTGTCTATGGTTACATATTTGTAGCAATTTTTGATATTTCTATTCTTCGTTCGGTCATTATTACACATTTACTGTTGGTAGATTTCTTTTGCCTGAGACCGTCTAAGTAGGTACTGCTGCAGCTTCTATATCTACCGCCAAATAGTAATGTGCAAATATTACTGTGTATATTGAATGATGACATATGAAGTGAAATTACTGAGGTAAGGAGACTTAACATACATCTCAAAGCGACGCGCGCAATGTGGTGTTGTATATACCATCTTGATAAGGATCACATTGTTATGAGTAAGCGTATCACTTACCATCAGGTGGACGCTATGCTCGTCTCGTTGGTTCGAGGAATTGGAAACAAATACATATATATAGCTAATAATAACATATTGCCTTAGCTAACCTTACAATCATTATCAGTCCATCGTAGCTCATAGTTTTCACTCTCACTGGGAACACCACTTAGATTTATCTTCAACATTATACATTATCTTATCGCAAACACTAACAAAAAAACCCCTAAAGTTCTCACACTTATAATTTGAAACAGTCCAAAAATAAACAAGGCTGCAGTCATATAAAAATAAAATTCTATAAAAACATTTCCTCAGATGAATAATTAAGGTAAAAAATAAAGTTACACGATAAAGATATAAGCATAAGTTAAGCGGTAGCATACGTAATACCGGTTTAAGTTCCGTTGCATTAACCCATCGCGCGAAGGGGGGTATTATATAAACTATTGATTGAACACGATCCTATTTGATAGGAAAGCTTACTAGTCTTCAGTAGGGTATTAATTTCTTTGCTCCGGTGAGTTCCGTAGTATATTCTGGAGCCTTCCACAATGAACTGAGTATAACCATTGATAAGGTTTTAGTGAGTATAAATCTCACATAACCCTGACTTTCCTACAGTAGCAGGATATCTTCACGAAGATTTCCCCCGCTACAAAAAAAGGGATATTCATTTTAACCTTAAACACCACCACGTCGCGCTTAAACGGAATCTGGTGCCAGAAGACTTCCAATGACCTCGACAGAGAAATGATTAATATTGGCCGTGTCACATTTGATGGTAAAATGTGGTGGTGGTATTAAAACATGCAACCTGATAACACTAAAATTCATTCCGT
This sequence comes from Pachliopta kotzebuea, assembly GCA_018246255.1. NCBI lineage: Eukaryota > Metazoa > Arthropoda > Insecta > Lepidoptera > Papilionidae > Pachliopta > Pachliopta kotzebuea. Next base: position 7,068 of record DWLS01002716.1, on the reverse strand, counting down.
ACAACACACAGAAACTAGCTACCGGCATTTCACTTAACAACTCCTGCTTCAGAGTTCAGGAGAGGATAGGATTTAGGCTTTATAGGGTCAGTAGCAGTCACGGCATTTAGGTCACTTAAGGCTATGTACCGATAAACGTAGTGCTGAAAGGCCTCACTTCTAGGTGGACCGATGATCTGGTGAAGTTTGTGGGAAACCGCTGGATGCAGACAGCGCAGGATCAATCGAAGAGGAGTGAGAGAGTCTTTGAGAGAGGTCTATATCCTGTAATCGGAGTTTATTGACTTATGACGATGATGATGATTATAGTAATGAAGGTTTTATGGTTCAGCGTGGTAGGAAAGGTCGAAAATCCTCTACTATTGAGGTGTGGGGGGGGTGTAATGTCCAGCATCGTATATCTATCGGCTGATTATAAAGAAGGCTTTATGATTTGTTTTAAAGTGATTGACTACCACTTCAACGCTATAGGAACTAAGTGGCGATGGATTCTGATAAATAATAAGATTAAACAAACTCTTGTTTTTTTCTTGAGTAACAATCATGTATTCAGCAACAAATCTTAAATATAGTACGTTTTACAAATACTGACAATCGGAACACAACGGTGGTGCTGCAGTAGCCAGACCATACAAAAATATTATAAGAAAGAATGAAAAATAATTATTTCAGTCTGTCTAAAAATACACATAAATAGCACTACAAAAGCAGAACACAAATATATAATAATAGCAGTAAGCAGTTGAACAGGATCCAACTCAGCAATACTCCAGCAATTAGCAGTAGCGCTGGTTTTCTGTTGGACCCTTGTACGTATGCAGTAGTTACATATTTATTACTTAGGATTATGAGAAGGTTAATTGTTAGTGCATCCATATGGTAGTGATGGTACTGATGCAGTTAAACCACGTTGCAGGTGACGAAGAATGGTGCACTACATTCGGTGCAGAAGGGGGACGCTGGTGCGCAGGCGTGCGGCCGCTGCGGGGAGGAGCAGTGCGCGCTGTGCCGGGGGGACGCGGACACGGACAACAAGCAGAACATTGTGAGTCACCATCAATCTTTCATTCAACTAAACCTGTAGACGAGCAGGTGGTATGTACCACCGTTAGCCCTGCAGTCTCGTCCTATCAAGAATAGAACTAAGGCAAGCCCTACCTGTCGTAGAAGACTGAAAGAGTTTCGCGTGCATTAAGGTTGCCGGCTCTCACTGTCCATTACACGGTGTTATGGGTCCCACAGAATACCCTCTGACCCTGCCAACCTCTGCTGGTCGTGATGCAGCCTGCTAATCAACAAACGAGGCTCTGGTTCCCAAACAACCCGCATTGGGCAAGCGTGGTATGGGATGATCCATATCTCTTTCACTGTTAAGCTGTGGACGTCTATTGGCTGGTAAAGAAACATTGCTCTGTTCTGAATTGAAGGATGCTGTATGTTATTGCAATTATTGAAGTATTAAACACCTCACGTCTGAAGGGCACTAGCACAATGTGGTGTTGTGTCCATCTTAACCAGCGCAAAATTATGGACAAGCTTTTCACTTACCATCAGATGAACGCCTTGCTCGTTTAGTCGCTGATTTAGATGATATACACAGCACTATATTTTATTATATATCATACATATCTCTGATTTCACACAAATGTAGGTCAACATAAATTTTTTTTGATTAGCTACAGAACCCATCAAACCGGAACACTTGATTGAAACAAAGTAATCTAACATTGTATCACTACGGTGTACACATTCTTGCATCAATTTAAATAGATTTCTTTAAAAAAAACTTTATAAAAATCATAGTTTTTTTTTCTTAAAAAAAATGTCATTGTGTTAGCATGTAGTCATTGTATATGTATACAATTGATTACATTGTTTTTGTATTATTCAGTACATAATTCATATCGGTAACTTGCTCTGGTAGAGCTGCTGGAGTTTTACATATTCATCAAGTTTTTGTTTGACTTTTATAAACATTAGATTACATAAGATTTTTTAATATGCCCAGCTGTGGGCTGCTACAAGATGGTAAATTTACCATCGTTTCCGTCAAACAGTAACACAATTGGCGTTAGGAGTCTGTTGCCGGAGACCAGTTGGGTTTAATATAAAAAAGTTTATTAGCTTTCGTTTGATCATCAGGCAGAAGTAGAAGAAACGCCGACGCCTGAAGAGCATGTGCCAGGTTTGAACCTAGAGTTTCTGCGGCAACTGATCTCGCTGGCGAAGATCATGGTGCCCAGCGTACGGAGCCCGGAGGTGGCGTTGCTGACTGCTCACACGCTCTGCCTCTTTTCCCGGACTTTCCTTTCTATATATGTTGCTTCTCTAGAAGGTTCTATTGGTAAGTATAAATATTGAGTTATTAACGAAGGATAGACCCTGATGGATCATCATCAGCTGATAAACGTCCACTACTGAACATGAGCCTCCCAAAAGATCTCCATTTCGATTAATCCTGCGCTGTCTGCATCTAGCGCACTCCCGCGATCTTCACCACATCGTTGGCCCATCTACCTGGGGGAGGTACCAGCTCTATCCACTACCCTAGGGCGTTACTGTTCCATCAGCCGTTAGTCCTTCGAGCGATGGGCCTGGCCCATTGCCACTTAAGTCTAGCAATCCTTAGGAGGTACGTCGGTGATCTTGATGGATGCGATATGCTAATTGTATTGGCATTCCTGTACCTTTCCTAATTTCCCCTGAAGGATACTGTATTAATGAAAGTGAGATTCCGGAAATAGCATATATCGTTATATAGCATTTTACCTTCTAGAATATATCCAGCGATGGTATAAATAGATTGAAAATAAATACATATTAAAAATATATATAATGAATAGAAATATTTGTTGTGCAGTGAAACACATTGTCCAGAAGGACCTGCGCCGGTTTACCTCCCTCTTGGTGCAGTGGTTCGGCATAGCCGTGCCGGCCACATTCATCAACTCCATGATCCGCTACCTGGAGAGCCGGCTGGCGCTCGCATTCCGCACCAGGCTGGTCAACCACGCGTACGAGCTGTACTTCAAGAACCAGACCTACTACAGGGTGGCGAACCTGGACGCTAGGATAGAGAACGCGGATCACAGGTAACTGTTGAACATTTATACATAATGACATTTTTATTAGGTTGCCTTAATTTTTTTACTTAATACCACAAGTAAAAAAAGTCCTTTTTGTTATTTAAAAAAATCGTATTTGCAGACTGACGGAGGACGTGTCGGTGTTCACGCAGTCGGTGGCTCATCTCTACAGCTCGCTGACGAAGCCGTGCTTCGATCTGCTCCTCATCGTGCTGACTCTCGCCAGCTATTCCAACAAGATGAAGGGCAACATCTTCCTTGGTAAGTTTTACAACTCTTTACTAATAAAAAACTCCGAAATGACTGAAGACTTTTAAGCATCGAATCGTCTAGTCAAGTGCTGAATATCAGTAAAATGAGGGCTGAGTAGTATTGACGCAGAGCATAGGGATTATTATCCTGAAGGCAACTAACTAATGCTCTTTGATGGAAATCGGAAAAAAGGAAATAAATGAAATTGTTCAAAAGGAAATGTGATAGTTGAGCCATGGCCCTCCCTAACCATGAAGAATGACAAATAAATGCTTTTTGATTAACTAATGTATAACTGTCTCGAGTTGCTACATGGTGTTAATTTTCGAATTACCATAGTTCGTATCAGGCATTATAATTTACTTCATGTACCTACATCGAAAACAAATTATATAAGAAACATGTTTATATTTCGCGCATCGACCATTCTCAATAAACTTATTAGTACCAATGACCTGGAGATATTCTCTAAATGCATTGACTCTATAAGAGTTAAGCTCAATACGTCATTCTTTGGTTCCCCAAAGATTTCTGTGAAATTAATGGAGTGAAGTGGTTTTTTCATTTTTTCTTCTTATTTTTAGTACCCATAAATTTTTGTTTAATTGTTTTTGTTCCTTTATCAAATATTGTATTGTATTTTTGTTTAGATTACTTTTATATTTTAATGATTCTTGTTTGTTTGTTTGTCTTGGGTGAATGTTCATTGTTTGTGGTCTATTTTTTTAAATATGTACTATCTATCGGTGATAACTTGTAAATGGTTTTTGACTTTGTTTAATGTTACAAATTGATGTTTATTTATTTATTTATTAAGTTGTGTCAACTAAATAACATTATTTTGAACTTATAGATAAAAAAGTGTACAAAACAATGTTTAAATGCTATTTATACAATTACAGTAGCAAACAACAATGCAGTGGTACATACAGAAATATATAGGTACATATGATAATTAAACACACAGTAAATATTACATAGTTACAAAAAATTTTGAATTTTAAGAAAAATCTAATTTATTAAACACTGTCTACAGATATTATTATTTTTAAATTAAATTAAAAGTGATGTTAGATATAATAGCCGTAAGTTGTCCTTTAAAAATATAATAAAAAATATGTAATGTGTTTATTAAACTATATAGTCACATGGCCGTTTGACTATCTAATCTTGTAGCGTTCTCATTAACTAATGTCTTGTTACCTACTACCAGGTCCTGGTATCGCGACCGTGGTTATATGTCTGACGGGGCAGCTGCTGAGACTGCTGAGTCCCAGGTTCGGCGCGCTGGCCGGCGAGGAGGCGCGCATGAAGGCGAACCTGCGCCACGCGCACAGCAGGCTCATCACGCACGCGGAGGAGGTCGCTTTCTACGGAGGTCACAAGGTTCGTGACCTATAATTACTAACAACTATCACCAAAAATCATCTAGATTACCCAGCTCATATTATTAATCTCTCTCTCTCCGTTGCATTTATTATTCCCATCTAATAGTGGGGGCTGCTTTTCTGGTCTTTCTATCTCATATTATTATTATTTTTTTTTTTTTATTACTTACGGGTCAATGCTTGACCACGATCCCACCTGGTGTTAAGTGAAGATGTGGGCGGCTATTAGTAGATAAAAATTATATAAACAAACAAGTATTTGGTAAGCAAATAAGGTCTCCGACTATAGTCCGAGGAATAAAAGAGCATATCAAAATAAAAAAAGTGAAGATGTGATCGATGATGGCAAAGCGCATTAACCTAGCAAATGCCTATTCACTCTTTTCTTGAAGATATTTATTTGAACTTCATTGAAACACCCAAAATTAGGCTCTAATAAACGGACTAAATGCCTATGGTCATTCTCTGCCAGTCGACCTAAGTGGTGTGAGATGCTGTGGTAAGTTTTTTTTTTTATACTACTAAGGTGGCAAACAAGCATACGCCCTGCCTGATAGTAAGTAGTTGCCGTAGCCTATAGACGCCTGCAGCACCGGAGGCACCACCAGCGCGTTGCCGACCCCGGAGGAACCTTATCACACCCTTTTTGAACGACTCCATTCTGTAGCTCCTTGGGAAAACCTCTGTACGGAGTTCATTCCTTGATGGTTCTTGGGAGGAAATTCCTTTGAAACCGGACCGTACGTGACGTGAGTGAAGTGCAAAAGTTAGATTTAAAGCTAAAAAAATTATTGCCAGTCTGAACCTACATTCACTAATAGGTGATTGTTCTGCTTATCTTGTTTCTTTATACAGAAAACAACCGTTCGCTTACTTATTCTGTTCATATTGCACTTCAGGTGGAGCTAGGACAACTGCAGTACGCGTACAAGCAGCTGGTGGTGCAGATGACGACAGTGTTCAACAAGAAGCTCTGGTACGTGATGCTGGAGCAGTTCTGCATGAAGTACGTGTGGTCGGGCACCGGTATGGTTATGCTCGCGTTGCCAATTCTAACCGGTCGGCGCAGTGACGGTAAGTAACAAATACAAGTAAATATTTTTTTCACTTAAGTGTATTGTTGGATTTTTATCATATCTCACCACAAGATTTTGGTGTATTTTGAAGGCCTTTTGTTTGCCCCATAGAACTAACCACTGCCTTATTGCATAATATTTGCTATTAGCACACTCAAGGAGTGTCATAATAGCAAATATGACAATACTCCATGTTAAGGGTTCAGAAAGAAATTACTGGGGTAACAAAACTTAACAGCTTACGTCTCAAGGCGGTGAGCGCAATGTCGTGCTGTGTATACCATCTTAATCATCGCTACGTTCGGCCTTCCACTCTGAAAGTACCCGGTTCGAACACGGCCAGCACCATTGAATTGTTCAATTTATATGCAGTTAGTATTACACTAACTAATATCACGTGTTTTAAGACGTATCAAATCGCGTAGATATAAACATTTAAAAAAAACTCTTATATTGTTCATGCATTCTAATTAAAAATTTCAAAATATTTATATATACAGAGACGAGCGACGAGGGTATCAGTGCGCGTACGGAGTACATGACCACATCGCGCAACCTGCTCAACTCCGCCGCGGATGCTATTGAGAGGCTCATGTCCAGCTACAAGGTGAGCGTCGGCTGCTGTACTCTCTCCCAACTAAGTAGTAACTTCTCCTCATTTGTCCTTGTCGCTGTCACGAGTACTAGTTCATACCTTGCTTACAATAATGACAAGGAAAAAGAATGAGGAGTTACGACACAAAAACCTTTACCGACTTGTAACCGCATGTATTTGTTTGGATCCTCAGTCTTACTGGATACCGTTAGTATTTATTTCTAGCGCTATGGTGTATTGTGCATATATTGCTGTTAGGCATCAGAGTTGATGTATGTACAAATTCTTTTTCCTTTGGTGTTAATGCCATGAGATTAGACTCGGAGAGCTAAGTAAACAATACTATAAAGAGGAGACGTGAAAGATGAGGATATTGGAAGAATGACGGGTTAAAGAGACGAATAGAAATATATGAGGGGGAGAGATAACTGAATAAATACATAGATAGATAAATGAACAAAGTTGATTTCAATAGCCATTTATAAGTTATTACCGATAAAAATTATATGAAAATCTGTTAATACTTCTTTCTCGTTAGCGTTTCACTGCGTTCAGTGGTAATAGTAATACAATGGTATGGTTTGCAGCCGATTACGGGCAGTTTTGGCAAAGTTTTACATTATAAGAAACAAGATTCCATTTAAAGTAAGATTAATTCTATATCATGCTTT